>PVJI01027062.1:5170-18277 GCA_004026765.1 Micronycteris hirsuta
GTAAGCAAGCAAAATACAACCAGAGAAACAAATTATAACCAGAGACATTGAAATTTAGAACATTCTGGCAGTAACCAGAGGGGAGGGGGAAGGGGATAATGGGGACAAGGGTATTCAGGAACTGCTATAAAGGACACATGGACAAAACCAAGGGGGAGGGTGGAAGCAAGGGAGGGAGGTGGGTTTGCCTGGGGTTGGGTGTGGGGGTAAATGCAGACAACTGTAAGTGAACAACAATAAAATAATTAAAAAACAAACAAACAAAAAAGAATTTTTATAATAATTGGGTGCTGGACTTCATCAAATGCTTTTTCTTTATCTATTGATCTGATCATGTGGTTTTTATCCTTCATTTTGTTTATATGATACATCACATTCATTGATTTGCAAATATTGTACCAAGCTTGCATTCTTGGAATAAATTCGCACTTGATCATGGTGTATGATCTTTTTGATGCATTGCTGTATTCACTTTGCTAATATTTTGTTGAGGATTTTGGCGTATATATTCATCATGGATATTGGCCTATAATTATTTATCTATTAGAACTCAGGGTAGTGGCTGTAAACAAAATTTTGTGCATTGGGCCTTTACAAGGCTTTCTCAGTGTACAGCTATTTCTTCCTGGCGACAGAAACCCTGCTTTTCACAGGTGGATGTTATTTGGGTTCCTTACCAGCTCTGGTGCTGTAGGCTAGGGAGCCCAGCTTAGGATTTAGACCCCACACTTCTCAGGGGAAACCTCCAGACACTGAAATACCCCTTTGGAACTTCAGTTGCCACCCATGGGAGCCCAGCCAGCACTCACGTACTTCCTCTGCACTCCCTACCAGTCTCATTGTGGTGAAGTGGTTTCTTGTGTCTGTGTGTGGTTGTAAGGCTTTTCTCAAATTAGTGTTCAGTGGTTATTCAGGAAGATTTCTCTACCATTTAGTTGTAATTCCACATTGGTTTTGGGAGGAGATTAGATTAGCTTCCACTTACTCCTCTGCCATCTTGGATCTCTGGACCATGATTCTGTTTCTCTTCTGCTTGTTTGCTTTTTAGATTCAACTGTTGATAGTTACGTATTTATTGCCATTTTAATAGTCATAGTTTTGATCTTCTTTTTCTTAAATAAGACCCTTTAACATTTCATATAATAATGGTTTGGTGATGATAAACTCCTTTAGCTTTACATTATCTGGGATGCACTTTATCTGCCCTTCAATTAAATGATCGCTTTGCTGGATAGAGTAGTATGTTCTTGCTTTTCAACATTTTGAATACTTCTTGCCAAACCCTTCTAGACTGCAAAGTTTCTTTAGAAAAATCAGGCAGTAGTCTCATGGGAACTCCTTTGTAGGAAACTACCTGCTTTTCTCTTGCTGTTTTAAAGATTCTTTCTTTATCTTTAACCTTTGTCAACTTAATTATGATGTGTCTTTTTGTGGTCCTCCTTCTGTCCATCTTGTTTGGGATTCTCTGTGTTTCCTAAAGTTGTATGTCTATTTCCTTCATAAAATTAGGGAAGTTTTCTTTCACAAATTTTTCAAATAGGCTTCCAATTTCTTGCTCTTACTCTTCTCCTTCTGGCACCTGTCATGAGAATTTTGGTACACTTGAAATTGTCCCACAGGCTCCTTACCCTATCCTTGGTTTTTTGGTTTCTTTTTTATTTTTGCTGTTCTGATTAGATGTCTTTTGCTTCCTTATGTTCCAAATAATAGATTTGATTCTAGTTTCATCCACTCCACTGTTGATTCCCCCAGTAAATTATTCTTTACTTCAATTAGTGCATCCTTCATTTCCAATTGGGTTATTTTTATCCTGTTGATGTATCCTCTGAGTTCCTTGAGCATCCTTATAACCCATGTTTTGGATTCTGCATCTGAATAGATTGCTTATCTACATTTTGTTTAGCTCTATTTCTGGAGTTTTTATCTGTTCTTTCATTTGGGCTGTGTTTCTTTGTCTACTCATTTTGGCAGCCTCCCTGTGTTTGTTTCTTTGTATTAGGTAGAGGTGCTTTGACTCCTTGTCTTGGTAGTGTGGCCTAATGTAGTAGTTTCCCTGCAGGGTCCAGTGACTCAGCCTCCCCTATTACCCAAGCTGGGTACTCAAGGTGCGCCTTCTGTGTTGGTTCAGTACTCCCTCCTCCTGTAGTTGAATCTTGATAGCTCTCAGTAGATTAATGGGAGGGATTTACCCATGCCAGTCAGTTGGTAGAACTGGCTGTGACCACTGGCCAACAACCACTGCCCTCATGGCTTGTAGAGGTGGTGGTGCTCCAATGTGGTCTGTAACTGTCAACTGGGTTCACAGTCTCTGGGGTTTCTCAAGTGGTACAGGCCAAGTTCAGCCACTGCCTGTATTTTGTCTGGGACCACTTGATGTAAGCTATAAAGAAATCTGCACATGGCTGCTGTTAGTGCCATTCCTGGGGCCACTTAGCAAGAGTTAAGGGGGTTGGGCTCATATGCAACTTTTCTGAGCAGATTTAGGAAGGTCTGGAGTCTGTGCCTACCTAACCCAGTGAGATATGGAAAAGCCACTGTTAACTGCTTGGTGAACCCTTAAGTTGGATGGGGCATAGACTTAGGTAATCGCCAGGGTTGGGCAAACTGTGTGAACCAGGTTGATGAAGTCTCAGATATGGTGTCCCCACACCACAATATAGTTTTATATGGGAGAGGACTCAAAAAAGGAACAATGGCTGCTGTTTGCAGTTCTGTCCAGGAGGAAGCTGACCCCAGTTCTCACCCTGATGCCAGATGCTTCATTTCCTCCTTTTATGCCACTGGTGCCTGTCAAGCTGCTGTTCCAATGCTGGAGCCCAGAGGGACTGAGTTTGAGTAAAACTGTGTGTGTTGTGGGGCCATTTAAAAGGAGAGGCCTGAGAACCCCAATTTCTTCCACCAACCCAACCGCCACTCATTTTTACAGCCAGAAGTTATGGGGATTTCTCTTCTAGGCACTGGACCCCTGGACTGGGTGATCTGGTGTTGGGCTGGAATCCCTCACTCCTGAGATATCCCTCTCAATTTTTATCCACCACGCATGCATTCTGTGTGTTTCCACTTCTCCGTGCCTTTGTGTATCCTCCCCTCCATTCCTCCTACCCATCTGGATGAATGTGGTTTCTTTGTTTACTTAGTTGCCTAAATTCCGCATAGCTTGATTTTTCTGACAGGTCTGATTGATCTTATTGTAATTGTAATTTCAGTTGTAATTTTGTAACTTTTATGTGATTGTGCAGGGAGGGGAGCTCTGTTTACCAATGCTTTCATCTTTATTTTATTTTATTGTTGTTCAATTACAGTCGTGTGCATTTACCCCTCCCCCACCAATCACCCCCTAGCCATCCCCCCACGCCCCTCCCTTGCTTCAACCCCACTTGGTTTTGTTCATGTGTCCTTTATAGTTGTTCCTGAAAACCTTTTCCCTCTTCCCCCCATTATCTTCTCCCACTTCCCCTCTGGTTACTGTCAGTTTGTTCTTAATTTCAGTGTCTCTGGTTATATTTTGCTTGCTTGTTTGTTTTGTTGATTAGGTTCCAGTTAAAGGTGACATCATATGGTATTTGTCCCTCACTGCCTGGCTTATTTCAGTTAGTATGATGCTCTCCAGTTCCATCCATGCTGTCACAAAGTGTAGCAGCTCCTGCTTTCTTTCTGCTGCGTAGTATTCCATTGTATAAATTTACCATAGTTTTTTGATCCATTCATGTACTGATGGACACTTAGGTTCCTTCCAGCACTTGGCTATTGTGAATTGTGCTGATATGAACATTGGTGTGCATAGGTGTTTTTGGATTGGTGTTTCAGGGTTCTTAGGGTATAATCCCAGCAGTGGAATTGCCAGGTCAAAAGGCAGTTCCATTTTTAGTTTTCTGAGGAAATTCCATACTGTTTTCCACAGTGGCTGCACCAATCTGCATTCCCACCAACAGTGCAATAGGGTTCCCTTTTCTCCACAGCCTCTCCAACACTTGTTGTTCATTGATTTGTTTATAATGGCCATTCTCACCAGTGTGAAGTGGTATCTCATTGTGGTTTTAATTTGCATCTCTCTAATGGCTAATAATGTTGAGCATCTTTTCATATGTCTCTGGGCCCTCTGTATGTCCTCCTTGGAGAAATGTCTTTTCATGTCTTTTGCCCATTTTTTAATTGGGTTGTTTGTCTTCCTGGAGTGAGTTCTTTATATATTCTGGAGATCAAACCCTTGTCCGAGGTATCACTGGCAAATATGTTTTCCCATATAGTTGGTTCTCTTTTCATTTAAATGCTGTTTTCTTTAGCCATGCAGAAGCTTTTTAATTTGATGAGGTCCCATTTGTTTATTCTTTCCTTTATGTCCCTTGCTCTAGGGGACATATTGATGAAAATACTGCTGCATGGAATGTCTGATATTTTCCTGCCTATGTTTTCCTCTAGGACTTTTATGGTGTCATAACTTATATTTAAGTCTTTTGTCCACCTTGAATTTATTTTTGTGTATGGTGTAAGTTGGTGATCAAGTTTGGTTTTTTTGCATGTAGCTGTCCAGATCTCCCTAACACCATTTGTTGAAGAGGCTATTTTTACTCCATTTTATGTTTCTACCCCCTTTGTCAAATATTGACCATAGAGACTTCGGTTTATTTCTGGTCTCTCTATTCTGTTCCATTGGTCTATGTATCTGTTTTTATGCCAGTACCAAGCTGTTTTGATTACAGTGGCCTTGTAATACACTTTGATATCAGGTATTGTGATTCCTCCTACTTTGTTCTTCTTTCTCAAAATTGCTGCAGCTATTCGGGGTCATTTATGGTTCCATATAAATTTTTGAAATGTTTGTTCTATATCTGTGAAATACATCATTGGTACTTTAATAGGGATTGCATTGAATCTATAAATTGCTTTGGGTAGTATGGACATTTCAATTATGTTAATTCTTCCAATCCATGAGCATGGTACATACTTCTATTTGTTTGTGTCCTTAATTTCTTTCTTCAGTGTTGTGTAGTTTTCTGAGTACAGCTCTTTTACATCCTTGGTTAGATTTATTCCCAGGTACTTTATTTTTCTTGTTGCTATATCAAATGGGATTGTTTTCCTGACTTCTGTTTCTGATATTTCATTGTTGGTGTACAAAAATGCCTTTGATTTCTGAGTATTGACTTTGTATCCTGCTGTTTTACAAAATTCACTTATTAGGTCAAGTAGTTTTTTGGTGGAGTCTATAGGATTTTCTATGTACACTATCATGTCATCTGCAAACAATGACAGTTTTGATTCCTCCTTTCCAATTTGGATGTCTTTTATTTCTTTTTCTTGTCTGACTGCTGTGGCTAGGACTTCCAATACTATGTTGAATAGGAGTAGTGAAAGTGGGCATCCTTGTCTTGTTCCTGATCTTAGTGGGAAAGCTCTAAGTTTTTGCCCATTGAGTACGATGTTGGCTGTAGGTCTCTTATATATGGCCTTTATTATGTTGAGGAATGGTCCTTCTATTCCCACTTTGCTGAGCGTTTTTATCATAAATGGGTGCTGTACCTTATCGAATGTTTTTTTTGCATCTATTGCTATGATCATGTAATTTTTGTCTTTTGTTTATGTGATGTATTACGTTTATTGATTTGTGAATATTGTACCATCCTTGCATCCCTGGGATGAATCCCACTTGATCATGGTGTATGATCTTTTTAACATATTGCTGGATGCGGTTTGCCAATATTTTGTTGAGGATTTTAGAATCTATGTTCATCAGCAATATTGGCCTGAAGTTTTCTTTCTTCGTTATGTCTTTATCTTGTTTTGGGATTAGGATGATGCTGGCTTCATAAGAAAAGTTTGTGAGTCTTCTATCTTCTTGGGTTTTTTGAAATAGTCTGTGAAAGATAGGGGTTAATTCATCCTTAAATGCTTTGTAAAATTCTCTCGTGAAACCGTCTGGTCCAGAGCTTTTGTGTGTTGGCAGTTTTTTGACTACTGCTTCAATTTTATCACCTGTTATTGGTTTGTTCAGGCTTTCTGCTTCTTCTTCATTCAGTTTTGGAAGATTATATTTTTTTTTAGAAATCTGTCCATATCACCTAGGTTTTCAAATTTCTTGGCATATAGTTGTAGTAATTTCTTACAATCCTTTGTATTTCCGTGGTATCAGTTGTAATCTCTCCCTTTCATTTCTGAGTGTGTTTATTTGGGTCCTCTCTCTTTTTTCCTTAATGAGTCTGTTAAAAGGCTTGTTGATTTTGTTTATCTTCTTAGAGAACCAGCTTCTGTATCCATTGATCCTTAGAATTGTGCTTTTAGTCTCTATGTCATTTAATTCTGCTCTGATGTTGGTTACTTCCTTCCTTCTACTTGCTCTGGGCTGTCTTTGTTGTTGTTCCTCGAGTTCTTGTAGGTGTAGGGTTAGGTTATTTATTTGAAATGTTTCTATCTTTTTTAGGTAGGCCTGTATCACTATGATCTTCCCTCTCAGGACTGCCTTCGCTGTGTCCCATAAATTTTGGGTTGTTGTGAGTTCATTTTCATTTGTTTCCAGAAACTTTTTGGTTTCTTCCTTAATCTCATTCTTGACCCATTCATTGTTTAATAGCATGCTACTCAATCTCCATGAGTTAGTGTTTTTGAGTTTTTTCCTTGAGGTTGGTTTCTAATTTCAGTCCCTTGTGGTCAGAGAAAATGCTCGATATGATTTCAATTTTCTTGAACTTCTTGAGGCTTGTTTTGTGTCCTATCATGTGGTCTATCTTTGAAAATTTTCCATGTGCATCTGAAAAGAATGTGTATTTTGATTCTTTGGGATGAAAGGCTCTCTATATATCAGGTTAAGTCCATTTCATCTAGAACATTGTTCAATGCCACAATAGCTTTGTTGATATTTTGTTTGGAAGATCTATCCATTTTTGACAGTGGGGTGTTGAAGTCCCCTACTGTAATTGTGTTGCTGTCAATATCTTTCTTGAAGTCCTCCAAGATTTTCTTTATGTATTTGGGTGCTCCTATATTGGGTGCATATATATTTACAATGTTTATGTCTACTTGATGGATTCTTTCCTTGAGTATTATGAAGTGACCTTCTGGGTCTCATTTTATGGTCCTTTTTTTGAAGTCTATTTTGTGTGATATGAGTATTGCTATCCCAGCTTTTTTTCATGTCCATTTGCCTGGAATATTTGTTTCCAGCCCTTCACTTTCAGTCTGTGTAGGTCTTTTGTTCTGAGGTGGGTCTCTTGTAGGCAGCATATATGTGGGTCATGATTTATTACCCATTCAGCTATTCTATGTCTTTTTATTGGAGCACTTAATCCATTTACATTTAAGGTTATTATTAATAGGTACTTATTCACTGC
Organism: Micronycteris hirsuta; assembly: GCA_004026765.1. NCBI lineage: Eukaryota > Metazoa > Chordata > Mammalia > Chiroptera > Phyllostomidae > Micronycteris > Micronycteris hirsuta. Next base: position 12,496 of record PVJI01027062.1, read on the forward strand.
CATTTTTTTGTACCTGTGCTCCTCTCTCTCTCACTGTTTTTTCTTTTCTTAAAGCAGACCCTTTAGCATCTCTTGAAGAGCTGGTTTGAAGGAGGTGTATTCTTTGAGGCTTCTTTTGCCCAGGAAACTCCTTATTTGGCCTTCCATTTTAATTGAGAGCCTAGCTGGGTAGAATAATCTTGGTTGCAGGCTTTTGTTTTTCATTACTTGGAATATTTCTTGCCATTCCCTTCTGGCTTGGAGCGTTTCCATTGAAAAGTCAGCTGTTAGTCTTATTGGGGTTCCCTTGTATGTTACTTCCTGTTTTTCCCTTGCTGCCTTTAAGATTCTCTCTTTGTCTTGGAATTTTGCCATTTTAACCCTATGTTTCCATCTTGACCACAAGTCCTCTGATCACATGGTTTTTATTTCTTATTTTGTTTATTGGTGCATCACATTATCAATTTGCAAATGTTGTGTCAACCTTGCATTCCTAGAATAAAATCCCATTTGATCATGGTGTGTGATCTTTTTGATGCATTGCTGTATTCAGTTTGCTAATATTTTGTTGAGGATTTTAGCATCTATGTTCATCTGGGATATTGGTTGTAATTTTTTTTGTAGTGTAGTGCCTTTATCTGATTTTAGAATTAGTATAACGCTGGCCTCGTAAAATGAGCTTGGATGCTCCTCTTTAATTTTTTGGATTAGTTTGAGGAGAGGTGTTAGTTCTTCTCTGAATGTTTGGTAAAATTCACCTCTGATGCCATCCAGTTCAGGGCTTTAGTTTGCTGGGAGTGTTTTTTTAATTACTGTTTCAATTTCACTAGGTGTAATCTATCTACTCAGATTCTTTGATTCTTCCTGATTTAGTTTTGTAAGACTGTATGCTTCTAGCAATTTCTCCATTTTGTCCAGGTTGTCCAATTTATCGGCATATAGTTGGTTCATGATATTTTCTTACAACTCTTTGTATTTAATTGGTGTCAGTTGTTATTTCTCCTCTTTCATTTCTGATTTTATTTATTTGGGTCTTCTCTGGGGATTTTTTTTCTTTCTTTCCTTCTTTTTTTTTTTTGATGACTGGTTAAAGGTTTTTCAATCTTGTTTATGTTTTCAAGAACCAGTATTTGGATTAATTGATATTTTACATCATATTTTTAGACTCTATTTCATTTATTTCTGCTCTGATCCTTATTCTTTCTTTCCTTCTACTCACTTTTGGGTGTTGTTTATTGTTCTTTTTTAAGCTCCTCTAAGTGTAAAGTTAGATTTTTTGAGGTTTTTCTTGTCTTGCAATAGGCCTGTAATACTATGAGTTTTTCTCTTAGGATTGCTTTCCCTGTGTCCCACAGATTTTGGTTTGTTGTTATCTAATTTTGTTTCAAGGTATCTTTTGATTTCTTCTCTGATTTCACTGCTGGCCCATTCATTGTTTAGTAACATGTTCTTCAGCTTACATGTCTTTGTATATTTTTCAGTTTTCTTCATGTGATTGCTTTCTAGTTTCATACCACTGTAGTCAGAGAAGATGTTTGATATGACTTCAATCTTCATAATTTATTGAGACTTACTTTGTGTCTGAACATGTGGTCTATCCTAGAAAACATTCCATTTGCATTTGAATTGTATGTACGAGGTCTGTCTGGAAAAAAAATTGAGCCATTATTAATATAACAAGAACGGTTTATGCAACATTGATGTAACCTAGCAGCCAAGGAGAATGGACTGGAATGCACGTGTATGAACAATGATAGCTTTACTGTACTAACTCAGTGGGGGCAGTAAACACCATTGAGTGAGCACGTGTACTGTGTGGCTGTTGCATTCAAAATGACTGAGCAAGTAGAACAACGAGTCTGCATCAAATTTTGCATTAAGCTTGAACATTTCTAGAACTAGGAATCTCAGTTTAGCTGCCAAGTTTAAGGTAAAAAAAATTGAGAATGCTGGCTTACTGAATGGAGCAGCTGACTACTTAAATGCTTCTTGTATTTCCCTAAAGTCTAAACTTCTGTGCAGCCAAGGCTGAGAACATCTACGTTAAATGATTAAGAGCAACACATGTAACTGACTCAAGATTCATGTTCTGAAAATAAACATCCACACCGACACTAAAAATTGCCATAGTTAACTAATATGGTATAACCAAGGGGAAAAATTCTTCCAAAACTGTGGAACACAGCTGAAAGAACTTCATAGCCTTGGGAGCCTTTTAGATAATGAAATGCAGACCAAACTAGAGGGGAGGAGGAGGGAGATAAAGGTGAAAGGAAGGGGAAGGGGCAAGAAAAGGAACACTAATAAAGGATTCATGGGCACGGAAAATAGAGGGGATTGACTGTAGAAGTAGAGAGGGATGAGCAAAAGGGAAAAAGGCAGGACAACTGTAACTGAACAACAATTAAAAAAAAAAAAGAATCATCCCTCAATGAAGCAATAGAATAGGGCAGGTGGAACTCTGATTGCGGAGCCCTGAGTTGGTGATTGGGTGGGAAAAGCCTACTCTTCCAAAGGAACCTGCTCTGAAAAATGAAGATAGAGAAAAATAATCTTTCCAAGTTAAAGTTTGCTGTGAAATCCATTTGTGTGGAAAGTCTTCCCCCATGTGAAATTGTGTTTGTTAAGATAATGAGAAGGTAGTCTCAATGGAAAAGTCTCTGTTGTCTGAGGGGACTCCTGCTTGTTTCTTATTTCTTCATTTTCATTTACAGTTTTATTGGGGTATAATTTACATACAGTTTTAAAATTTTCAACTTAATATATTTTTATATATGCATATGAGACCATTGCCACTTATCCTCAAAAGTCACCCTGAAAAATTTCCTCATGTGTTTTTGTAACCCTGCTCTCCTTCGCCTTATTTCTGATAATAGTAATTTGTGTCTTTTTTTCCTTTGATCAGTCTGGTTTATCTATTTCATCATTTTTCTAAAAGAATCAACTTCTGATTTTGTTATTATATATGGCTTTTCTGTTTTCTATTTTCTTGATTTCTGCTTTTCTCTTTAATATTTCGTACTATATTACTATATTTGCTTACTTTGAATTTAATTTGCTCTTCTTTTTCTAGTTTCTTAAGGTAAAACCTTATGTAATGATAAGAGACCTTTATTGTTTTCTGTTATAGGCATTTAGTGGTATAAGTATCCTTCTAAGCACTTCTATTGCTTTGTCTCACAGTTTTTTATATATTCTGTTCTCATTTTCTATCAGTTGAAAGCATTTCTAAATCTCCTTTGATTTTTTTCCCCTCTTGACTTATAGTTTATGTAGTGTATAACTTAATTTCTAAATATTTAGGGATTTTCCTCCATGTCCTTTATTAATTCCTAAATTAATTACATTTTGGTCAGAGAGCATACTTAGTATTATTTGAATCGTTTTAATCTAAGTAAAACTTGTTCAGTGGCTCAACATATGGTTCACCTTGGTAAATGCTACACACACACTTAAAAAATGTGTATTCTGCTATTGTTGGGAAGAATGCTTTATAAATGTCTATTAGGACAAATTGATTAACGGTGTTTTTTTCATATTATTAATAATTCTTTTCTACTTGTCTTTTTTATTTTTGACAAAGAAATGTTGATATTTCCTATTATACATGTAGATTTGTCTATTTCTTCTGAAGTTCTATCAGAATGTGCCTCTCTTTTTTTTCCAAACCTGTTATTAGGTGCTTATATATCTAGAATTTTTATGTTCTCTTGATGAATTTTCCCCTTTGTCATCATGAAATGATGTTCTTTTTCCCTGGCAATAATCTGCTCTTAAGTCTGATTTGTTTAATATTAACATTGCCACTCCAGGTTTCTTTTTACTAGTGTTTCCATGATGTACATTTTAAAAAAGATTTTATTTATTTAGTTTTATAGAAAGAGGAAGAAAGGGAGGAAGGGAGGGAGAGGTATATCAATGTGCAAGAGAAACATTGATGGGTTTCTTCTCATACTTCCCCAATTGGGGACCTGGCCCACAACCCAGGCATGTGTCCTGACCAGGAATCAAAGTGCTGACTTTTCAGTTTGCAGGTAATGCCCAACCCACTGAGCCACACCAGTCAGGGCTGCATGATACATATACTTTTTAATCCTTTAACTTTTAACTTATGGGCCATAATATTTGGGTCTTGCTTTTTGACCCAGTTTGAGCACCTCTGCCCTTTAATTTGTTTTATTTAAATAGCTCACATTTAATGTGATTATTGATAGGATTTGGTTTGATTCTACCATTTTGGTATTTGTTTTCTATTTGTCTCATCTGTCTTTTCATACATTTTCCTCTTTATCTCTGCCTTATTTTGGATTAATTGGAGTATCTTTTATGATTCCATTTTATCTTTGTTGGTTGATTAGCTGGGCATATTTTTACGGTTGTTTTGGAGCTTACAGCAAACATTTTTACTCTACTACAGTGTAATTCAAGAAATACTATACCACTTCTAGCATAAGCAACTTACAATGTATACTTCCATTTCCACTCTCCCAAACTGTGTTATTGTCCTCATTCATTTTACTATTATACTTTTATAAACTCCACTACAGATTTATTCTTTTAGATTTAAACAGTTAATTATATTTTAATGTGACTTAAAATTAACATCATTTGTTTCATATTTATCCATATGTTTACTATTTCTGATATTCTTCACCCAGATTTCAATTAAAATAATTTTCTTTCTGCCTGAAAGCCTTTCTTTACATGTTTTTTGGTGATGAGTATTTTCAGCTCTTTTACAACTGAAAGTCTCTTTTTAAAGCTTTATTTTTGACTTCCGGCAAGATGGCGGCATAGATGAATGCGCCGTGCCTCCTTGCACAACCAAACAAGGAAAAAACCAGAAATTTACCTAACCAAAAACAGCCATATCTGACAGAAAATCGAATTGAGAGGAAGTCCGACAACCAAGGAATTAAAGAAGATACATTCATCCAGTCTGGTGAGCCAGGAAGAGCAGGGCGGAGGGAGAGCACTCGGCGACTCTGCGGCGAGCTGATGAGCAGACAGCAAGACCGCAGCGAGCTGGTGAGCAGACGGCAGGACCGAGGTTGGAGGGGCGGTTCCCGCGGGGCTGCAGCACACCGAGACGGGGGTGCCTGACCTAAGTGCGGCCTGCACCCAGCTCAACCGGACCCAGCAGGGCCGAGACTGGTGGACCGGGCATGTCCGCATTCTCAGGCAGATGAACCGGAGAGAAAGCAGGGCGCAACCCATCTGCGCAGAGTGAGAGCACCTGTGGGGGTGGAGTCCGCGGCAGGAGGAACCCCCGGCCTCACAGGAGTGTTCATTGGGATGACCCACGGGGGATTGGAGCTGTGCAGCCCATCCACCGAACCCAGAGCGACCCCCGGAGCCAGCGCAGAGGGGCTCGAATTGCTTGCAGGAGGCGGTGTGGGTACAGAGAGCGGAGCAGGCGCCATTGTACTCTCAGGTCCCGCCCCCACAGGCTACGTCACAACACAGCGACTGTGAGTTTCCCTGCCCAGGTGAACCCCAAGGCTCCGCCCTCCTCACAGTAACAGGCTCACCAAGGGGAAAAAAAATGGCCCAAAGAAAGGAACAGATCAAAGCTCCAGAACTAACCGACCAAGAGATAGACAACCTATCAGATGCACAGTTCAAAACCCTAGTAATCAGGATGCTCACAGAATTCGACGAAAAATTATCGAAATTGCTTGAACAAATGAGGAGAGATCTGCAGGGAACCAATAGGGATAAGAAGGAAACTGGGACTCAAATCAACAGAGTGGACCAGCAGAAAGAAAAAAACATCCAACCAGAAAAGAATGAAGAAACAAGA
>PVJI01027063.1:0-11114 GCA_004026765.1 Micronycteris hirsuta
ACCCTCTGGTTCCCAGCCCGCGCTCAATCCACTGAGCTACACCAGCCAGGGCTGAAATCTAGCCTTTTTATTGTGGCCTAGAAGGCCCTGCATGATCAGGCTTTTGCTCACCAGTGCAGTTTCCACCCCAAGTGGGCATCCTTCCTTACAGTTCTGACACTAACCGCTCAGACAAGTGTCAGATCCCACACGTGAAAGCCTCGGTGTGTCCTGTCCTTATGCAACTACCCCTGCTTCACATGCCAGCCACAATAGGGTCTCTATGCCACCTGTACCTTGTAGTTACTGGCTACAAATTTAGAGGTTCCCACAGTTCCTTCAAGTTTAGTAATTTGGAAGAACAACTCACAGAACTCAAGAAAGTTATACTTACTATTACAGTTTTATTATGAAGGATACAAGTCAGAACCAACACATCGGGCGGGGTGCAAGAGGATCCCTCCCGCAGAGCTTCCTTGCCCTCTCTGGGGAGTCGGGGTGGCCGTCCTCCCTGAACACCAGTGTGCTCATCAGCCAGGAAGCTCCTCCAACACTCCGAGTCCAGAGTATTCACAGCACAGGTGTGATTGATTAAATCACTGGTCATGTATTGGCCTCGGTCTCCATTCCCCTTGCCCTCCCAAAGTGCCAACTCTAATTACATAGTTGGTTTTTCTAGTGACCATCCCGGATCCTGAATCTGTCTAGGGGCCTCATTAGCAAAATAAAGACACTCCTATCACTCAGGAAATTCCAGTGTTTTTTGGAGTTCTGTACCAGAAACCACCAGGGACAAAGACCAGATATATTCTTTATTATACCACTTCATCTTGTGCCAATCTTGCCCTGGCTCCATGCACCAAACATGCTGGACTTCTCTTAGTTCCTGGACCCTGTCAAGTCCATCCCTCTACCTGAGACAATGCCCTTCTTCCTCCCTCACTCCTACCTGACTCTTCTTAACCTGATTAGAAAGTCCTTGCCTTGCTCAATGTCTCCCTTGTTATTCCACATACTCATTTGCATCAATCCCAGTCTGAAATGATGTTAACTTCATTTACTTTATGTTGGTCTCCATAAAATATAAAGTCCTTGGGGATATAACCTTGATTGTCCTGTTCCTTCTTTATCTCCTGGCACATATGAACAGTCAGGAAATATTTGTCAAATTAAAGAATAAAGCGGGAAAGATAAGAAAGATTAGGCTAGTTGAAGCTCTTTGCCAAGAAAGAGTGTTTAGACTTGATAGAAAAGTAATAATGGAGAGGTCTTCAGATAATAAGCAAGAGAATGATAGGTATTTGGAGAATATAGTCTCAGTATACCAAATGCACCACAGAGCGGGAAAGGACTAGAGGCAGGAGACTTTACAAGGCTATTACAGAATCCGTGTCAACTGATAACAGCCTGAACAAGGAGAGTGGAAAGGGAAAATCTGAGATTTTTCAAGAAAGATGCCCTTGACATTTTTCTTCCTAGTACTAACTCTTTATTTTTAAATAACTTCAGACTTACAAAATATTGCAAAAATACCATTAAGAACTCTTGTATACCTTCACTCAAATTCACTAATTGTTAATATATTGCTCATTTGCTGCATTTTTAGAGAGAGGAGAAGGGAGGGAGAAAGAGCAATGTATGGTTGCCTCCCACATGGCCCTCACTGGGGACCTGGCCCGCAATCCAGGCATGTGCCCTGACTGGGAATCGAACTGGGTGGGACCCTTTGGTTCCCAGCCCGCGCTCAATCCACCGAGCTACACCAGCCGGGGCCCTCATTTGCTTTTTTATTCTCTTTTTTTTCTCCATATGTGTATACATTCTCCTATGTTCTTTTTTCTGAATCATCTGAGTATAAGTTATAAATACCATGCCTCTGCACCCCTAAATACTTCAATGTGTATTTTCTAATAGTAAAGACATTTCACATGAACACAGTACATGTACCAAATCAGAAAATTTAATGTTGATACAATACCTTAGCTGGGAGCCTAGTCCAGGAACCAATTGAGGATCCTACATTACCATTTATAATGTCTCTTTATTCTTGTTTCATCTGAAATAGTTTGCCAATCTTTCTTTGATTTTATGACATTGATGTTTTTGAAATGTACAGACCACTTATTTTGTAGAATGCTCATCATTTTTGGTTTGTTCACATTTCCTCATAACTACACACATAGATTATGCATTTTTGGCAGGATGCTACATTAATGATCTGGTGTCCTGAGCATAAGACAAGAGGTACATTATTATCACTTTGTGATATTATTGGTGCTATGAACTTTAATCACTTGTTTGAAGGGGAGTCTACCTGGTTTTTCAGTGTAACATTACAATATTTCCCCTTGAAATTAATGAATAATTTATGTTGAGATACTGTGAGCCTATGTAAATATTTTTCTTCATCAACCTTTTACCCAGTAGTTTTAGCATACATCGGTAATTCTTGCTTGAATGCTTGAATCAGTTATTGCCATGATACCTGCTAAATGATGATTTTCTAACTCTATCATTTCTTCTAGATTTTTTTAAAAGATTTTATTTATTTATTTTTAGAGTGGGGAAGAGAGGGAGAAAGAAAGGGAGAGAAAGATCAGTGTGTGGTTACTCCTTGTGCCCCCTACCGGGGACCTGGCCTGCAGCTGAGGCATGTGCCCTGACTGGGAATCAAACCAGCAACCTTTTTATTCACAGGCCAGCACTCAATCCATTGAGCCACACCAGCCAGGACAATTTTCTACATTTGTTGATTGGCATTTCACATATGTATGTATGTATTTACTATGGACTCATAGATTTTTTCTTTTTTTTTTTTTTAGTATTTTTATTGATTATGCTATTGCAGTTTTTACAGTTTTTTTCTCCCTTTATCGCCCCTCCACCCTGCCCCCGCAACCCTCCAGCATTTCCGCCCCCTTAGTTCATGTCCATGGGTTGTACATATAAGTTCTTTGAGTCCTCGGTTTCCTACCATTTTTTATCTCTCCTCATCAATTTTATGCCTACTAATTATGCTTCTTCCGTGTACCTTTCCCCCACTATTCCTCCCTTCCCCCTCCCTATTGAAATCCCTCCATGTGATGTCCATTTTTCTGATTCTGTTCCTATTCTAGTTGTTTGCTTAGTTGTTGATAGTTGGTTCATTTGATGATAGTTGTGAGTTTGTTGTCATTTTACTGTTCATAATTTTGATCTTCTTTTTCTTAGATAAGTCCCTTTAACATATCATATAATAAAGACTGGGTGATGATGAACTCCTTTAACTTGACCTTATCTGGGAAGCACTTTATCTGCCCTTCCATTCTAAATGAAAGCTTTGCTGGATAGAGTAATCTTGGATGTAGGTCCTTGCCTTTCTTGACTTCAAATACTTCTCTCCAGCCCCTTCTTTCCTGCAAGGTTTCTTTGGAGAAATCCGCTGATAGCCTTATGGGCATTCCTTTATAGATAACTCTTTCCTTTCCTTGTACTGATTTTAGGATTCTCTCTTTATCTTTAATCTTGGGTAACTTAATGATGATGTGCCTTGGTGTGTTCCTCTTTGGGACCAACTTCTTTGGGACTCTCTAGGCTTCCTGGACTTCCTAGAAGTCTGTTTCCTTCACCAGATTGGGGGAGTTTTCCTTCATTACTTGTTCAAATAAGTTTTCAATTCCTTGCTGTCGTTCTTGTCCTTCTGGCAGCCCTATGATTCGGATATTGGAACATTTCAGGTTGTCCCAGAGGTTCGTAAGACTCTCTTCACTTTTTTGAATTCTTGTTTCTTCATTCTCTTCCAGTTGGATGTTTATTTCTTCCTTTTGTTCCAAGTCATTGCTTTGAGTCCTGGTTTCCTTCCTGTCAGTGTTGGTGCCCTGAATATTTTGCTGTATTTCATTTTGGGTATCTTTCATTTGTTTTTTCATTTTTCAGCCAAGCTCAATCAGTTCTGTGAGCATTTTGATTACCAGGGCTTTAAATTCTCCATCAGATAGGTTGGCTACATCTTCATTGTTTAGCTCTCTTTCTGAAGTTTTGCTTTATTCTTTCATTTAGGCCATATTTCTTTGTCTTAGCGCCCCTGATAAGTTATAAGGGGGTGGGTCCTTAGGCATTCACCCTGGCAGGGCAACCCTCCTTGCTGTGCTGCGGAGCTCCCTGTGGGGGAGGGACCAGAGAGGGAACAGTGCAGCTTGCCTGCTCTCTCTCCTGTGAGACTGGGAGTTTCTCCCACCCTGAGTCTCAGTTTCTCCTTAAGTCAGCCCCGCCTATGCAGCCTGGAGACAGCCAGCCCCACCCGCCTGTCAGCCAACTTACCTAGGTTTTTCTGAGCTGGCCCGCCCACACAACCTTGCTGCAAGTTCTTACCAGTCTGGTTGATCTGACTGATTTTTTCTTTAATTCCTTTGTTGTCGAGAGTTCCATGCAGTTTGATTTAATGGTGCTTCTGGTTGTTTATTGATTTTAGATTGGTTGTTGTCCTCCTTTTGGTTGTGCAAGATAGTGAAGGGTTTCTACCTACGTCTCCATCTTGGCTGGAACCTAGATTCTTATTTATTAAATAGATTTTAGTCTGTAACTGTTGTTTATCTTAATGCCCCACATTATTAATCAAATTACCCCAGTTTGTTAAGTGGAAGGTGACACAAATGGCTTCTGTGTCCATTTTGACATCTTACCGTCGTTTTTAAAGCAATTCCTTATTTTCTGGCACAACAAAGTATATCCAGTTCCACTTGTGTTCCTCCTGCCCTAGTCCTGGTAGCCGCCATTTCGCCATAGTCCTAACTCTTTTTGAAAACAAAGGGGAGTGCTATTTAAAAACCAAGATCTGGGAGCAAGGTGTGTCCGTTGCTACTGGGCTGTCATTGTTTTCTAGGCCTTTTTTTCCCTGAAATTTTGACTTATCGAGTGAAGGAGATCTAACTGAGGAGACTAGAACAATGGTCATTTCACTGACCAAAAACCCTCCAAAACCCAAACTGGCAAGATTCACAGAAGGCCAACTTGTCTACCAAGAGGACTACTCAAGCCATTTTAAAATGTGTGTTAAAAATGGGTTTTAATGTTAATAAGTTTTATTCAAATACATTCTCATTGTAAGAGATTTAATAAAAGAAAATATGAAACATCCCTTTCCTTTTTTGCAATTTTTAAGTGTCAGCAAACACTTTTTTTTTTTTTTTAAGATTTTATTTATTCATTTCGGAGAGAGGGGAAGGGAGGGAGACAGAGAGGGAGAGAAACAGCAATGTATGGTTGCCTCTCACATGGCCCTCATTGGGGACCCGGCCTGCAACCCAGGCATGTGCCCTGACGGGGAATCGAACCGGGACCCTCTGGTTCCCAGCCCGCGCTCAATCCACTGAGCTACACCAGCCAGGGTGAGCGAACACTTTTTTTCATTGTCACTTGACAACATTTTTTCATTGCTTTTAGAGAGAAAGAAAGTGGGGGAGAAAGAGAAACACCGATGTGTGAGAGAAACATCGATTGGTTGCCTTTCATAGCCTCCCTAACTGGGGATTGAACCTGTAACCTAGGTATGTGCCCTTACTGTGAATCGAACCCACACCATTTTGGCGTATGGGACAACACTCCAACCAACTGAGCCACATCAGTCAGGCAGCAAACACTTTTTAAACTAAAGCTAGTTTTTTAACACTTACCTAGCTTCTAAAACTCCGTAGGCTGAGGGTCACATGAAGGCTGGACAACAGGTGGGGACTTGTTCTCCGGAGGCTACAGTTTGCCACATGGTGTAACTACTGCCAGGTCCTTCGGGGACTTTCCGGGTTCTTCTTATGCATTGTCAGTGTTACGTCGGGGGAAAATTAGTGCCGACCTAGTATGAACAATGGGGAAAGCACCAAATGTTCTTCACTATTTGAATAGTACAATGTTGGCATCTGAACTGTAGGAGGTTATATTCAGTCCCCAGAGACTCAGATAAACTCTATTTCAAATGAGCCGTACAGTCCCTGGAGCGTAGAGACAGCAATGTCTTTCTCTCTTTGACCCTCTCGATGGAATGGCTTTTCCCAGACAGGACGCCATTCACTCACGAGACACACATTCTACTCTAAAACCTGCCTGTTCAAGCTGACATGTCTGTCGTTGGTGCTCCTAGTTTCTTTTTCACTATTGATTGGAAACAACGGCATATTATGAATACAAGTAGAATTCCCTTTGGCTATTTTTTTTTATCTTTTACCTCAGGGTAAATCAGATTGTTATATTCTTTTATTTTTTATTTTACTGGGATGACATTGGTTTCAGATGTACAATTCTATAATACATCATCTGATAAACTGTATTATGTGTTCACCACCAAAGTCAAGTCTCCTTCCATCACCATTTATTGGCGCTTTACCTTCTTCTACCTCCCCTACCCACCCTTCCCTCGGGTAATCACCATACTGTTGTCTCTGTCTATGAGTTTTTGTTGTTGTTGTCATTGCTGCTGCTGCTATTGTTTAATCCCTTCACCTTTTTCACCCTTTGGCTATGTTTTGAGCCACCTGGCAAACTCCCACTTCTGCAACCTGAAGCAGCAACACAATTTGATCAGGGAAGAGAGCAAGCAGCCTGGTGTTCCGTCCGAAGCAAACAGCTGTTTGCAGCTGGGCTTGGAGGAAAGCCAGTGAATTCTGGTCTCATATCTGTTGAATGGGACCAACTAAATATACTGTTTCCATTTTGGCCTTCATCTTGCTAACTAGGAAATTATGTGGCCTTTAAAAGACAGTTTCCCCTCTGGCCATGTAGAGGACTAGACTCGCGAATTCCTTCTGCTCATAAGAGGACGTTGGGGAGAAGTACTGACAGACAGTGGCTTCATAATCTGCTTCAGTGGAATTTATAAGATTGATTACCTTTGCTGAAGTCCTAGATAATGCTCAAAGACTGTGCATACGGAGAAAAATCACGATATAATCCATTCCCATTCCTACACTCTCAGCAGGGACTCTGTTTAGGGATATTTCTATGATGGCAAGTAAAGTAATAAAGGTACAAGACACAGGGTGGGTTTAAGCAAGGACATTGTCACACAGGTTGAGGTGTGATTGGTTGATTTAGTGCTAATGGGTGATAAAAAGATATATAACTTGATACTAAATGAATCTTAGTTTTTCATAGAGTTTTTCCTAATGTGGGGCTGATAGCAGAAGCTGGGTTGTTTTGATTCAGGAGTATAAAACTTTTTTAAAATGTTGTTTCCCCATCTTACAAAAGAAAAACTTATTTATTATAAAAATTTTTAAAGCACAAACTAAAAGAAAAACTTAAAAATCACCCACCATCCCACTTTCTAGAGAGAATCACTGTAAATAGGTTGATTTACATACTTCCTTTATTTTTCCTATGCCCAAATACAAATTTTTATTAAAAATGGGTTCATATTATACCTACTATTTTGAAAACTACTTTTCACTTAACTATTTTCCCTGTCATCTCTCCATGTCAATACTACAGTATCCTTTTTTAATAAACTAGTTCTTTAATGCAAAACCAACAGACGCGTTTGTTAAAAATTTCAGAGTATAAGATAAAATGTAGTATTTCTCCTCAGCTCCTACCTCTCAGTCCCACTCTCCTGAGGTAACCCTAAGACTTTTTTTTTAATATTTCTCTCCAGAAGCTTTCTATGTAGACACACACATAGTATTGAATTAATTCATGTGTCACAAGTACTCAGTCATTTCCTGTTACGTGGAAATCTAGGGCTTTTCCATGTTTTTACTGTAGTGAAAATCCTTGTGGTTAAATCTCTGCATACACTATGATTATTTCCTTAAGGTAAATTCCTTTTATCTTAATTTATCTTAAAATAAATGTCCTTAAGATAAAAAAAAATGAACTGTTAAGATTTTACATGAACAATTTTAACACTTTTGATATGTGCAGCCCATTGGCCCTTTACTTGGTTTGTGTCAATTTCACACTCACAGGTAAACAACATTAAACTTTAAAAACTTTTAAAAAGCAACATTGAATTTTTAAAACTTAAAAAAAATTCTTTTAATTACTTTATTGTTGTTCAGTTACAGTTGTCTGCGTTTTCTCCCCCACTCCAGCCAAACCCACATCCCTCCATTGCTTCCACCCTCCCCCTTGGTTTTGTCCATGTGTCCTCTATAGTGGTTCCTGAAAACCCTTCTCCCCACTGTCCCCTCCCCTCTCCCCTCTGGCTATTGTTAGATTGTTCTTAATTTCAATGTCCCTGGTTCTATTTTGCTTGCTTTGTTCTTTTGTTGATTATGTTCCAGTTAAAGGTGAGATCATACGGTATTTGTCCCTCACTGCCTGGCTTACTTCACTTAGCATAATGCTCTCCAGTTCCATCCATGCAGTTGCAAAGGGTAGGAGTTCCTTCTTTCTCTCTGCTGCGTTGAATTCCATTGTGTAAATGTACCACAGTTTCTTGATCCACTCATTTACTGATGGGCACTTAAAGTTGCTTCCAGAACTTGGCTATTGTAAATTGTGCTGCTATGAACATTGGGGTACATAGGTTCATTTGGATTGGTGTTTCAGGGCTTTTAGGGTATAATCCCAGCAGTAAAATTGCTTGGTCAAAAGGCAGTTCCATTTTCAGTTTTCTGAGGAAATTCCATGCTGTTTTCCACAGTGGCATTCTCACCAATGGTGCACTACGGTTCCCTTTTCACTGCATCCTCTCCAACACTTGTTTGTTGCTTTGTTTATGATGGCCATTCTGACTGGTGTGAGGTGGTATATCATTGTGGTTTTAATTTGCATCTCTCTGATGGCTACTGATACTGAGCATCTTTTCATATGTCTCTCGGCCCTCTGTATGTCCTCCTTGGAGAAGTGTCTGTTCAAGTCTTTTGCCAATTTTTTAATTGGGTTTTTTGTCTTCCTAGAGTTAAGTCATGTGAGTTCTTTATATATTTTGGAGATCAAACCCTTGTCTGAGGTATCATTGGCAAATATGTTTCCCATATAGTTGGTTCTCTTTTCATTTTAATGCTATTTTCTTTAGCCCTGCAGAAGCTTTTTAATTTGATGAGGTCCCATTTGTTTATTCTTCCCTTTATGTCCCTCGCCTTAGGGACATGTCAGTGAAGATGTTGCTGCATGGAATGTCTGAGACCTCCCTGCCAATGTTTTCCTCTAGGACTTTTGTGGTGTCACCACTTATATTTAAGTCTTTTATCCACCTTGAATTTATTTTTGTGTGTGGTGTAAGTTGGTGATCAAGTTTCATTTTTTTGCATGTAGCTGTCCAGATCTCCCAACACCATTTGTTGAAGAGGCGATTTTTAATCCACTTTATGCTTCTTCCCCCTTTGTCCAATATTAATTGACCATAGAGACTTGGGTTTATTTCTGGGCTCTCTGTTCTCTTCCATTGGTCTATGTGCCTATTTTTATGCCAGCACCAGCCTGTCTTGATTACAGTGGCCTTGTAATACAGTTTGATATCAGGTATTGTGATCCCTCCTGCTTTGTTCTTCTTTCTCAAAATTGCTGCAGTTATTCAGAGCTGAAATTTTCAAATTTCATGATTTCAAATTTCTGAAATATTTGTTCTATATCTGTGAAATATGTCATTAGTACTTTAATAAGGATTGCACTAAATCTATAAATCACTTTGGGTAGTATGGCCATTTTGATTATGTTAATTCTTCCAATCCATGAGCATGGAACATGCTTCCATTTGTTTGTGTCTTCCTTAATTTCTTTCTTCAGTGTTGTGTAGTTTTCTGACTACAGGTCTTTTACCTCCATGGTTAGGTTTATTCCTAGGTATTTTATTTTTCTTGTTGCTTTATCAAATGGGATTTTTTTTTTCCTGATTTCTGTTTCTGATATTTCATTGCTGGTTGACAAAAAGGCCTTTGACTTCTGAGTATTGACTTTGTATTCCACTGTTTTGCCAAATTCATTTATTAGGTCAAGTAGTTTTTTGGTGGAATCTATAGGATTATCATGTCTTCTGCAAATAGTGACAGTTTTACTTCCTCCTTTCCAATTTGGATGCCTTTTTTTTTCTTTTTCTTGTCTGATTGCTGTGTCTAGGACTTCCAGTACTATGTTAAATAGGAGTGGTGATAGTGGGCATCCTTGCCTTATTCCTGATCTTAGTCAGATAGCTCTTAAGTTTTTGCCCATTGAGTATGAAGTTGGCTGTAGGTCTCTCATATATGGCCTTTATGTTGAGGAATGCTCCCTCTACTCCCGCTTTGCTAAGTGTTTTTATCATAAATGGGTGCTGTACTTTATCAAATGCTTTTTCATCATCTATTGATATGATCATGTGATTTTTGTCTTTCCTTTTGTTTATGTGATGTATTATGTTTATTGATTTGCAAATATTGTACCATCCTTGCATCCCTGGGATGAATCCCATTGATCATGGTGTATGATCTTTTTAACGTATTGCTGGATGTGGTTTGCTAAAATTTTGTTGAAGATTTTAGCATCTATGTTCATCAGCGATATTAGCTAAAGTTTTCTTTCTTTGTTATGTCTTTATCTGTTTTTGGGATCAGGATGATGCTGGCTTCATAAAAAGAGTTTGGGCGTCTTCCATCTTCTTGAATTTTTTGGAATAATCTGTGGAGGATGGCAGTTAGCTCTCCCTTAAATGCTTTGTAAAATTCTCCTGTAAAACTGTCTGCTCCAGGGCTTTGTTTGTCAGAAGCTTTTTGATTACTGCTTCAATTTCAACAGCTGTTATTGGTCTGTTCAGGCTTTCTGCTTCTTCTTCACTGAGTTTTGGAAGATAACATTTTTCTAGAAATTTGTCCATTTCACCTAAGTTTTCAAATTTCTTGGCATATATTTCTTTTTTTAAAATATATTTTATTGATTATGCTATTACATTGTCCCATTTTCCCTCCTTCCTTCCCCTCCACCTCCACACCCCCATTCCCCGCCCTTTAGTTTTTGTCCATAGGTCATACACATAAGTTCTTTGTCTTCTACATTTCCTATACTATTCTTAACCTCCCCTTGTCTGTTTTCTACCTACCATTTATGCTATTTATTCTCTGTACCTTTTCCCCCTCTCTCCCCCTACCACTCCCCTGTTGATATCCCTCCATGCCTTATATAAATCCCTTTAACATTTCATATAATAAAGGCTGGGTTATGATGAACTCCTTGAACTTGACCTTATATGT
>PVJI01027064.1:0-18169 GCA_004026765.1 Micronycteris hirsuta
CCCTCTATTTCTTTATCCCATTCCCAATCTCCATCTCTAAGCCAAAATGTAGGAAATAATGTAGGATAACAGAGTGTTACCATTTCAAGGCAAGGGTTTCAAACACTTTCAGGAGAATGAGAACAGTCATCTCAGATGCCTAGTATATTCCTTTAGTGATTGAAGTCTAAGCAAAGGTGGCTAAAGACCACCTGGTGCCCAGTCTCTCTTAGATGGTGGCAGAGAACAGGAGGACAGCGCCTGGGCTGTCTTAGTATTTGTGCCAACATGTGCTCCTTTCTATAAAGCTTAGTTCTTCGAGCCTTCCCTCCCATCTTCCTGTGGTCATGGTCTGGTTCAGAGACTCTTCTCAGGACCTCCGTCTATCTGCTCAAGCTGCCCCAGAAAAAGACCACAGACTGGGTGGTTTTAAAAATAAGAATGTATTTTCCTCATAGCTTGGGAGCTAGATGTACAAATTAAACTGCTAACTGTGTACCTGATGAGAGCTCTCTTTCTGGCTTTTAGGTGGATGCCTTCTCAATATGTTTCATGTGGTCTTTCCTCAGTGCCTAGGTACAGAAAGAGAAAGCACACTGATATCTTGTTTTTATAAGGTATGTCAGGGCTCTCCAGAAAAACAAAACCTACAGGAGATACATCTATATTTATGTATACATTTAGTCCATAACAACACCCCCTTCGCAATATTATTCTCTTGCTTTGATTTAAGAAGATAGATTTGAGAGAAGTATATGAGGGCAAGTGGGCAGTGAAAATATAGAAGAGAACAAATACGGAGCTAATTTCATAATTGATGGAAGATGAATTACCAATAATTAAGAGAAAAAATGCAATTAATTGAAAAAGTTTGCATAGACTCTGTATGATATGTGCTGAGGAATCAGTGACATAAATAGCACTGTCAAGTAATTGCAAAGACAGAAAACTGACATTGAAACAAACAAACAAACAATGTTCTCCAGGCCCATCCTTGCTGTCACCAAGGGTAAAAATTTCTTCTTTTTTATGCCCAAGTAGTATTCCAGTATTCCATAGTTGTTTTATCAAGTCACCTACTGATGGAGACTTGGGCTGCTTCCAAATCTTAGCAATTGGAAATAATGATGCGATGAACATAGGGGTGTTTACATTCTTTTGACTTAGTGTTTCAGGTTTCTTTGGATGGACCTGGAGAACATTATGCTAAGTAACATAAGCCAGTCAGACAAATACCACATAATTTCACTCATATTTGGAATCTAATGCACAAACTGAACAAGCAAAATAAACAGACTCATAGATAGGGAGCAGGCTGACAGCTCTGGGGTGGATGTTAGGGGGCAGAGGGCTGGAACAGAAAAGGGAAAGGACTCATGGACATGGGCAACAGAGTGGTGATTGTGGGGGGAGGGGAATGGGTAGAGGTAGAAGAAGGCATAAGGAGGATAAATGGTCATGGAAAAATAATAAAAATAAATTAAAAAAATAAAAATAAAATAAAATCAAAACAATTTCTAGTGATCTAGGATTATTCCAGCAATGGTCTGTGACTTAGATATAAAAAAGATGATAATATTTGGTGGGACACATTTATTGATTAAATAGTAGAGACCAGTCGTTGGGGGAAAAAAGCCATTCTTGATGTGCTAACAATGGAAATTTTGTCTTGCTGTGTTGGAGGGTATCTGCTAGAAAGATAATGGAGGGATTAATTAAAGATAAATGGTCACATGTGCAAAGGACAAGGTTATAATGATTAAAACTGCTTTTTCTCAGAAAGACAGTTTGATACATAAAGTTGTATGACAAACTTTCTGCATGGTAACTATCAGGTAGAATTATGGATGCAGAGATGAAAAAAGATTAGATGCATGGGGGCCATTTCCAACAATCTGTGATCACATCTCACCTGTAATCTCTTCTTCCATTTACAGTTTCTAACAGTTGCATCTGACTGGACCACTTGAAAAAGTCAACAAGTATGGGGCGTGCGTATATTACTAGTTTGAAAAATTGTTTCAGCCCTGGCTGGTGTGGCTCTGTGGATTAAGTGCGGGCCTGTGAACCAAAGGGTCATGGGTTCAACTCCCGGGCTAGGGCACATGCCTGGGTTGCAGGCCAGTTCCCTGGTAGGGTGCGTGTGAGAGGCAACTACATATTCCCTCTCTCTCTTTCTCCCTCCCTTCCACTCTCTAAAAATAAATAAATAAATAAATTAAATAATTATAAAAAAAAGAAAAGGAAAATCGTTTCAGACACAAAACACTCTGAAAAATAGAAAAAAATATTTCTCTCAAGGATGCATAAGTGATTTTCTCATTGGCAAATGAGGATCTTAGTGGCACCAAACATATGTGATATTAGAAACTTTTCTAATTAAAATACATAATTGTGAAGTTGTATGAACATCCTCTAACAAAAGTATAACAAAATTGTTTGGCATATTAAAGGATTAAAATGAGTTTCTATGTTGGTTAAGAAATGGGGTCTGGTACAAAAATATGCCCTGAAAGGGGAGATGTCATAAATGTGGCAAAGCTTGCTAGCTGTCCTCAATCACTTTTCTCCCTTTCTTTAGTAGAGCACCTTTTACTTTTAAGTGGGTGCATGATCATTCACAAAGAAACTGTAGTTCTCAGATACACTCTCCCCACAAGGTCGCTGGGACCTTGTAACTAAGTTCTGGTCAGGAATGTTATGGTAACCTCTCAGAGCCTCACTTAGAAGGCAGCTTGAGTGTGCCCTTTGCTTTTTGTCCTTTCTTCTTAGTGCTTTCCTCTTGTTGGCCATAATGCGAGTGCACTGGGTGACAGGCTGTGTTGGACTATGGCATGACCTTAAGAATGGAGCCACATACAACAGAACAATCAGATGGAAGGAGCCTGGATGTGGGACCTCAGGGACCAAAGCTGCCTTACCAACACAATGTACCTCCAGACTCCTACATGACAAGGAAATAAGCCTCTATTTTGTTTCCATCTTTTTTCTTCAAAGCTGATGATGCCAACTGAAACAAAAGGCTGCCATCAAAAAGTTGAGCTATCAGTCTTCTTTCCATCGTCTAAAACTATTAAGACTGATAGAATGGGTTGAGAGACTCCAGCAGTGATGCACCAGGAACAGAAGACACAGAGCTAGGTGGGGAGTGGTGCAGAGGCAAGAATCGTATCAGCGGACTTTTGTACATTGCCATGTACTCCGTCTGTTCTTTGCGTCCGACAATCAGGCATTTGAGATAAGGTACTATCCTGTTTCAGTCCAGTAGAGCTACACAGAACAAAAGATCAAAAGATCAGAAATGAGACTGAGTTATGCATATCATCTTACTATTTATCAGTGAATCTAAAAATATTTTGCCAGCACCCAAGTGAACAGAGAGTAAAGAAAAAGGTAATCTACTACTTTATCTGCTAATAAACAGTAAACCTCTATTTGTGATTGACTAAGTAGAAATACAAAGAAATTAAAGAAAAGAAGACACAGCCTAGGAAGTAATACCAACTTGAGGAAGGGGACATTAGCTTGAGACAGAGGAGACCAAACCTCTAATAAGCATTAATGATAGGTTGCAGGGTCATCTTTAGAAAATGCTTTATTCTTTCTATAGTACACAAGGGTATATTGTCTTTATGGAGAAAAAAAGAAGACAATTGACTGAAATAAAAATACAATAGACTATTTGTCAAAAACTAATGGGGAACTTGAGGATTGATTGCCAAGAAATATACAATAGTTGTAATTAAAATCTGAATGAGATAATTTGAAAAGTGAAATGAATGATGTAATAATCTAACTTGAGAACATTCTATATAATATACTTAAAAAATAGAAGAAGAAACAAATTTGGAGATGGAGAAAAGGAAAATGTGTAAAAAAAACAAAGAGGAAAAGAAGGCAGAGAGGGCTCTCACCTAGGCTAAAAATTAAATGTATTCATTAGGGAAAAACATAACTAGAAAGTTTGAACAGAAGCTATAATTAAAGACATAATTGAAGTAAACTATGCAGAGCTTAAAAATGAACTGAAAAAATATATCAAAATGATTATAGCAATTATGATTGCTATAATCAGCAAAAAAGTATCCATGTCTAGAAATATATTGAAAAGGCTTGTGAGTTACAATACAAGAACAAATAAATTTCATGACTGGCCAGGTAGTAGGGGTGCTGATTTCTAATTGTCCACTCTGCAACACTGAAGTCAGTAAACAACAAACAGTGTGCACAACATCTGGTAGGGAATAACATTTCTTATGAAGTGTTTTTTCAAAGTTATTCTCAGATATTCAGTGGCTTATAAAATATAGTATATATGTATCAGTTTAAACTACTTTAAAATATACAGCAGCAGATGAACAGAGAAAACAAAATTAAGGAATCCATTATAGGGAAGTTGCATGTAAAATAATTGATAGGGAGCACTAAAATTATTTTTTAAACAGGACTAAATGAATGAAAAGGTATATGATATAACAATTATAATTTAATAAGACAATATTTTACATCTAAGACTTGGAGTTATAGCAAGAATAAGAAATAGAGTAGTGTGGTGCAAAAGTGCTAAATTCCAATTTTATAATAGGGTGACTCTAGAACACTATTTAATTATTAACTTAGATCATTTGAGAAATATAGATTCCTGTAGTGAAAGTGGAAAACCTTGTATAGGACTAATCTTCACCAACCTCAGAATAATGGTTCTCTCTGCGGAGTGTGGAACTTGGCTTTCGCTTTATCCGTAATGTTTTATTTCTTTAAAAGAAAGAGCTGAAACAAGTAGAGCAAAATGTTAACATCTGTTAAATCTGACTGAAATAGTGATGTCTGTTGTAGGTTAGATTACTTTCTGTAGTTTTCCATATGTTTGTAATATTTTACATTTTAAAAGATTACTTTTATAAGCTTAAAGATAACCACTAAGTAGAATTTAAAACGAAATTGGTTCCAGTATATCAACTGAAAAAGAGGGAAGCAAGCTCTGCACTGTGCATGAAAGTA
This sequence comes from Micronycteris hirsuta, assembly GCA_004026765.1. Taxonomy (NCBI): domain Eukaryota; kingdom Metazoa; phylum Chordata; class Mammalia; order Chiroptera; family Phyllostomidae; genus Micronycteris; species Micronycteris hirsuta. The sequence continues at coordinate 4,981 of PVJI01027064.1, forward strand.
CAGGAAAATACCTAACTGACTCCTCTTCCTGGAGCTTTTGCTACTTAGTACCTTATGGGTCATTGTTGTAGCTTCATTGCAGAACTGTTGTATGAAATTAAACTTTTCTTTTTCCTAAACATTTTTAAAATCTTTTACTTCTAACTTTTTCTTGTTTCAATTCTCCTTGTTTCCATCTATATTAACAGCAAATGGTGATAGACGCAAGTAGAGTTCTTACCTTGGTCTTGACTTTAATGGCGATACTCCCAGTTTTTCTAGAGCTGTACCTCTCAGGTGTGAACTGGGTCAATGAGGCTCATGGTTTTAGATGCTTAGTCTTTATCAGGCTAAAAGAACTTTTGAATGTGATAATCTTTAAACCTGTAATTCTCTTTGAGAAATGCATGCTAATAAAATAATCAAAAGATTAGTAGAAGATTTAGGAAAAAGGTTATTATTTACTTTTTATTCACTTTTTGAAAATGGGTATAAACAAAATTTCCTACAATAGCAAGACAGGGGTTGGCAAAAGAAGATTTTCAGTTTTCCATATGAAAAATAATACAATAGTTAATAATAAGTAATACAAAAATAAACTCTGTTTTGTGTACTCACAACTATAGGCCTATTTTGCACATCCCTGTATAGTTAAATAAATTGTGGAACAATAATATGGCAAAATGTAATGCAGAATCATGTTTAGGAAAACCAGGAAATAAAGCAAGAAAGTGCTCAAGATACAATACCAATTTAAAATAAAATGCTCCACACTGCATTTGATATTCTACAAAATTTTAAAAGACACTGTTTTTTAAGTATTTACATAATTGTATGAAAAATAAGCAAATGGAGATTCACCCATTTATGAGAGATGTATACCTTAGAGGTTAAATAATATGTTAATTTTACTTTCTGTAGAGGGTCTTAGTTAAATTTTATGTGTTTTTTAACAGTGAACATATGTAATCTCTTTTGTGTAGGTACCAGGCTTAAATCAGGATCTGTGATTTATTTTTAAAAGATTTTTGGAAGAGAAAGTGAAAATTAAAGTTTTTGAAGATGTGTTTAGAGGTGTGTCCCTTGGAAGAGAGACAAATCGACATGGTCTTTTTATAAGCAAAGAATAAGGGCAGAAACAAAAACGAAAACTGGCTTCAACAAAGGAAAAGAACAGTCGGTGCCTTATTTAAAAACCTGAAAAATCTCAGAATATAATTGTCTCTATAAGAGTTCAAATGCTGATATACATTAAGGCAATTTTGTAGTGTTTATACCAATATTCACCAGGCTTATGAACAAATTTAGCGTTGTCTTATACTCAGATTGCATGGAAAATAAATTTTCTATTTCTAAGAATATAAAAACTAAGGCAAGTAATAGATTGAAAGTTTTATTCTTACGAACATAAACCTTGATTGTTTACTGTGGCTTAACAATGATGAAATTACTAGAGGCTTCATAGCAAGACCCAAAGCCCTGGGGAAGCTATTAAGAATTCAGTATTAAGAATTCAGTATTAACAGTTCATGAAGGAAAATGGATTCCACTTACTAAAATGATTTCAAAATGTTTTCTGTAAAATGCAAATATTGTAGCACTGTGAAGTTGGACATTTTAGATAATTTTTATTTGAATCTTTGTTCTTATACAACTGCTTTGTATTATTCCAAAGTGGAAATCAAAGATTATAATGTCTAATTATTGGTGGGCATATAGTAAAGTTTTGATAAGTACACAAAGAAAGAGATTAAATTTGAAAGAAGCTCAGCCACCAAAGCCATTTCTAGACCCCGTAAAATTGCCTAATAGTCTTGCACCTAAATGTATACAACAGATAGTGCTTTGGTCCAAACTGGAAAATCTTTGACACTTCACCCGGTGACCTATCTTCTTCAATGTCTTGTTTTGTTCAGATATTGTAATGCTCCCAGACAAATAATAAAAATTAGTATAACCCTGACTGGGCCTAATTTTTGCTATAGTGCTCTAGAATTTTCTTACACCATTAGGAAAACACACACACACATACACAAAAGGTAGAAACTAACAGCTGATAAAAGGAAAGGCAAGCACTTTTATCTGGGAATAATGAATCCATGCTTAGAAAACACCAGCAAATGGTGCTTTGCTTCATTTGATTTTTTATTCACTTCATAATGACAGTTAAGCAAGGAAAGTGCCAGGTCCTGAAATTGCTCTTGGTTTAGGTTCTGGGGAATGTTTCTTTTTTGCAAACAGCTTGTCAGAGCATAAGGAAAATGAAGAGCTTGTGTTTTTGGAATGAGAGAAAAGCAGCATTCAGACACAAATTAGTGATTTCTGTGCTGACATTTATTACTACTTTTTCCAATTGTATTAGTATTTAATTCAAGCTAAATGGGCATCTCTCTTGAAAATATTACTCTTTTTTTTTTTTTTGGTTTTGAATTTAGTCCATTATATAGAATTTCCTAGTTCTTACTTAGTTAGAGTAAACATAATATTGTAATATTGAACAAAGTGAATCATCTCTACTGGATATAGATTTACTGAGGGTTCAGAAAAAAAACAATAAATAAACTTGGAACCCTTTTGTTTTCTGTCTATCCCACTCTCAATTTGTCTGCGTGTCTATCTCTCTGTGGTTGAATGTGCTGGTGTGCGTGTGTGTACCTGTCTTTGTCTTTCTCTCTGCTCATCTTGATCTCTTTTTCTCCTTTTTCTCCATAAGTCCCCTTCCGACCATTTCTCCCTCCATAATAAAAATAGAATAGCATGTTTATGTTGGATTCCAGATGCACTACTGGCAACGCTGCCTCGAGCCTGCTTCGAGATGTGTCTGCTCTGGAGGCCTTCCTCATAGTTTGTCTATCAGATCCCACTCAGGCCTGCTATAACCTGACTTGTCCACCCCATGCATTCCCTCAGGTACCTCACATCTTGTTGCAGAGCATAGTGTTCCAGACCATTACGTTCAACAGATCAGGCCAAGGTCATAAGCATTGATTTTCAATGGTAACATGCCAGTGCAGTCACCTCTCCGTGTCATTGCACGTCCTGTTTTGTCTCAGGGCCAAAAAAAAAAGAAAAAGAAAAAGAAAGAGAAAAAGTTTTAGATGTGACAGTTGGGAGAAAAAGTCTTAAAAAAAAAAAAAAAAAAAAAAAAAAACTCCTGAGAAGAAAATATAAATTATGTAGAGTTATGTTACATCAAAAATAGGATTAAAATAACCTGGTATAAATATTCATCCATGGCTTGGCAGAGGGCAGGAGCAAGATGAGTGCTCACAGCTTATGGCTAAGAAAGATGTCTTTCAGAGAATTGCATTTTAAAAGAATTTGCGATTAGGTCTGTAGGCCAAAACTGTGGGAAACTTTTTGGGGGGTTTTTTTTTGGTCTCTTTTTCCTTTAGTCTTGCCATTCTGGATGCCCAGTGTCCTGCTCAAATGCATTTCTCTCTAAACACAACAGTCCCAGGTGGCTTCCCTCACTCATGCCAGGCCCTTAAAGGCTGACTCACCACAGAGGAGGCAAAAGCACATTCTTCTGGCAACTGAGGACCCTTTCCATAGTAGTCTCTTTCTCCCCAAAATGAACATGATGCTTAACATGTTGTTAATTATTCCTCCATCTTCAGTGTTTAAAGAACAACCCCAACATTTTGTTCAGACCAAGTACTTTCCCTATTCCAAGAATGGTTTCTTCCTTTACACCCTCTCCCAATCCCACCTTCGATGAGCACTGTTCAACTGGATTCAATAGAATTCTCCATGATGGTAAAAGATTCTATGTCTGCACTGTCCAATTCAGCAGCCACTAGCCACACGTGGAAAGCACCGCTTAACCTCCTGAAAGTGGTAGTATAGCATTCCAAAGCAGAAAACTGTTACAGACTCCAGAACTGTCAAGCAATGTGAATGTGTAAGTCTGTACACTTACACATGCTTTCATTGTCTAAGAATACTTTCTTTTAACTTTTTAATCATTTCAAAACATTCATCATCATTTCTCATCAAATCTCAGCCTCACTAGTCAGCTGTTATACTTACAAAGGACTCAAGAAGATAAAATGTGACATTATTTCTAACTTCACTGTTCTCCAAAGAGCTAACATACAGATACTGGAAAGCCCAATTACATTCCACATCAAATCATCTGCATTGAACAGGAGTAGTCATTTCTGACATGAACTTTTATGAGGATTTTTTAGTATATCTGAGAAAACCACACTTCTGGTTTATTTTATTGTTGTTCAGTTACAGTTGTCCCTACTTTTTCCCCATAGATCTCCAGTGCCCTGCTCCCTCCACTCCCACAGTCAATCCCCCCATTATCTGTGCTCACGAGTCCTCTATTCATGTTCCTTGCCTTGCCCCTTCCCTTTCTTTCTTCCATTTTCTCCCTCTCCCCTCCCCTCTAGTCACTGTCAGTTTGTTCCTTACTTCCATGTCTCTGGTTCTATTTTGCTCATTGTTTGTTTTGTTGATTAGAGTTCACTTATAGGTGAGATCATATGGTATTTGTCTTTCACTGCCTGGCTTATTTCACTTAGTATAGTGCTCTCCAGTTCTATCCACACTGTCATGAAGAGTAGGAGTTCCTTCTTTCTTTCTGCTGCGTAGTATTCCATTGTGTAAATGTACCACAGTTTTTTGATCCATTCATTTAGTGATGGCCACTTAGGCTGTTTCCAGCCCTTGGCTATTGTAAATAATGCTGCAATGAATATTGGGGTGCATAGGTTCTTTTGAATTGGTGATTCAGGATTCTTAGGGTATAGTCATAGCAGTGGGATCATTGGATAAAAAGGCAGTTCCATATATAATTTTTTGAGTAAATTCCCCAGTCTTTAAAATGAATTATGGTCAATAACATTGCCATTGTTATTTATATGTAAACCAATCTATGCCTAATGAGATGGTTAAGGTATTGTTAGGTTGTATCGATCTACCACCAAAAGCAAGCATTCAACTCAGTCTGATCAGTGAAATGAGACTTAAAAAAAATGCTTTTATAAGTGCATGATGATGGTAATAAAAATAATAGCTGCCATTATGATTATTATTATTACTACTATTATTACTTATCGAGTAGCCAAGCACTGTCTTAAGTGTTTAACTTTACATATATTACTTAATTTATTAATTATAACAAGACTAAGAGAGAAGTGTAGTTTTTATACCCATTGTACATATAAGTGAGACAAAGAAAAATTAAGTAACTTCTTAAAGTCAGCCCAAGTTAACATTCAGTGCGAGCAGCCACCACAGAACCTGAGCTTGTAATTAGTGTCGTCTAGTCATTGCATAGGAAAAGCAGCAAACCAGAAAACTAAAATGTTCTGTTTTCAACAACAGAGGAACAGCATCCTCAGCAGAAAATTTCTGATTACATGTTCAAACTAGTTTTTACTATATTTATGGCTTAAAACAACTAGGACTTAACACTTGTGACTACAATAGTACACTTAATAATCAGAGCAATAAGATGCTAAAAGTGACAGTTAAGAGCCTGTCTTCTTCTCTTGATAACAGTTACATGTGGTATTCACCCAAGATTTAAAAGTATACAGTATTGAGATGAAATTACATTCTATTCCAACCTTTTGCTAATTTTTCTATCACAAATAGGAAATGCATCACTTTTCCACTCCTCAGGATACATTTTATTGGAATTTATATTTCATTGACTTAGAAAGTCTTTTTTTTTTAATTGTGGTAAGACCACTTAACATGATATCTACCCTCTTAACAGATTTTTAAGTATACAATACGGTATCATTGAGTATGGGCACAGTGTTATACAGCAGATATCTAGAACTTATTTATCTCGTATTTTCTTCTCTCCACAGCTCCTGACAACCACCATTATACATTCTGTTTCTATGAATTTGACTATTTGAAATATCTCATCCAAGTATTTGTTCTTCTGTGATGGGTTAATTTCACTTAGCATAATGGCCTCCAAATTCATCCATGTTGTGATATATGGCAGGATTTCTTTCTGTTTTAAGGTTGAATAATATTTCATTGTATGTATATGCCACATTATCTCTGTCCATTATCTGTCACTGGACATTTGGATTATTTTGATATCTTAGATATTATAAATAATGTGGCAATGGACATCAACAGTCTTTTTGACTAAGTAACTGGTACCCCTCTTTGACTATTTCCTCTCTTTCTTTTTCATTGAATCTTCTTTCCTATGTTTCCCACCACTGCCTAACATTTTCTGTCACCTGGTGAAAATTGCAACCCCCGGCTGCAAGGTCAGAGGATGCCTTTGTCAGCTTGGATGATGGGCACTTCCACTCTGGCTCATCTCGTCCCTGTCCTGTCCGTGCTGCACGTTCAGGGTAGGCCTTTGAAAAGAAGCTGCCCCAAATGATTTTGGTTTTTGAAAACTTAGATTGTATGTGATTAAAGACATGGAACTGGGAGAAATTAGTGGTGACAATTTCAATTCTTTCTCTTTATGCCTAGACCAGGGAAATATCAGAGTTAAAAATGACCTCAGACATCACCCTGAAACTCTAATACTGGGATTATTGAGCTGTTTCAAAATCCCAAAGATAAAAAATAAAATAAAACTTGCTCCTGTGTAAAGAAGAGGACGTCTTTTTTCAACAGTTCTAATCATTAGAATGTTCTTTCTTAAATAAAACATTACTTTCTCTAACTTTCCCAAGCTGAGACTAATTCTCTTTAAGGTCAGAAATAAATCTAATAATATTTTCTGCATGACAACTTATCAGATATTTGCAAAGAGTTCTTATGTACCTCTTAACTCTCCTCTTCTCCAGGCTAAATATGTTGATTTTTTACTTTATTAAATATTCCTCATCTCCAGGATGTCCATTCACTTCACTTTTCTGAATGGTTTCCCCTAAGTTAAGTCAGTTGATCAATGTCTCATTTGCCGACTAGAAACAAATATACTGTATTAGCAACATTCGATCAGCCTCAGTAGACCTCTTTCCCTCTCCTGGATATAATCTCTCCAATAATGAATCTTCAGGAAAACTGAGTGAGCATTCATGTAATTTTTTTAAATCATCCTGGGTCTTTCTTATGTTTCTCAATCATTAGAAATATGACAATGACTTGAGTATCAGGAAACTAAAAAAAAATAATAATAATAATGGTGATGTTTCCCTTGTTCTCACCGATGTTTTAAAAGTTTTTTGTTTTCGACCATTAGTTCCTTGTTGAGGCCTAAACATTTTACTGGTATGGGGTGCAGTTTTGCATACTGGTTAAAGGAGGTGTTCTAGAACCAGATTTGCCTAGTTCTGCCACATGCTAGCTATGCAAAAAAAGCATATTCTTTTAACCCTCTAAATTTCTGTTTTGTTATCTGAAAAGTGACATACTTTGTAAGGTTGTTAGAGTGAAATGAAATAGTGTGTAAAGCACCTTGTACAATGCTTAGTATACAGTGAGTGCTCAAAAAATGTCAGCTATTAATATTAAAATGTGAATTCTTTTGGAGCTCTCATGGAAGAAACACTGTTGGCCAGATGAGACCATTTATGACTTTGCTTCTTCTCTTACGAACTAATTAGGAAAATAATGCTTTTTTATGTTAACCAATTAAAGGATAATTCAAGACATTACATCCTTAAATATGAAATAGGTAAGTGTACATGAACTTATTTTAGGTATTTCAGAAAAAGCAGGTCTCAGGCACACAAAACACCACGAATGTCTTCTACATTTTCAGTGTCATTGTTCCAAGATAATTGTGACCTTCCCAAGATATACTCTACAGTACTAAGACACAAATCCAGATGAATCAGATTCTCATACAGAACTGAAATCATGTCTTTCACTGTAGTGTGTTCTGAGAATCTCCAATTGTAAGCATTAACAGAGAATTACAAGATAGTTTGGGGGGAGGTAAATTGAGAATTACCAACTCTCAAAGATCAGGTTAATAATTCATAAAGTCTGGAATTGGAGAGAATTAGTTGAAGACTGAATTGATGGACTATTAGAAATAGTCGATGACTGCTCTTGGAAGACCTTGAGAAAAGTGATCAGGAAAGGTGGCACTTGGTTTTAATAAACCTCAGGTTGCTCAGATACATCTCCTAACTAATGGATTGTGACATGTGTAGCCTCGGCTTTGGCTAGCAGTGATGCCCAATGCTATAATTGTCTCGCATATAGAGTGTCTGTTTCCAAAGAAAGTTGTTGCTATGTTGAGAGAGTAATTACAAAGCTGCCAGAAAGAAGAACAGTAACCCCACCAAGCTCACCATGATTTATTGGGCGTATTTGTTCTCTTAAACGGATCTGTCTTTTTCTTCCTGGAATGTTTTCACACTTCAATATGAATCTCTCTTCCCTTGAGCTCACCTCATTTGTTTCTGAAATATTGATCTGGTTTATAAAGGACAGGGCAATATAAGTGTGTGTGTGTGTGTGTGTGTGTGTAGTGGGGGGAGAGAGTGTGTACATGTACAGAGTATTCAATGACAAGATTCTTTCTTTCATATCATTTTTCATGACCTAGGGAGATTTGGCTCAGAAACTGCTCTTTCTCCTTGAAAATTTGGTTGAATATTCCTGCCTTTAAGACACAAACTCCATTGTGAGAATGAAAAAAACCTTCAGTCTTTTCTATGGCATTTGTCCATGGAGTCTGCAATAAGAAATGATTTATGAAAGCCCACCAATGCAAGAAAATCATAATGTTTGTGACAAATTCTTTCACATCCATTGTGGATCAGCTGTTTGAGGAGAACCTTGGAAAGTTGTAGTTACCTATATCCCCTTTGGGGAAGTAATCAAAAGTTGTTTGTAGTAAACTTAAACATTCCATCTCTCTGGGGAAATACCTTCACTTTTCCAAACTTGCAGTCACTGAGGCACAGTGGAAGATGTTGATGCACACCAGACCTTTGCTGGAAGTGTCACCTGTACATCTTCTGCTCTGACTTTTTTCCCTCTTTCCCAATGGGGAACAGTTGCTTGTTTCTTACTTTCTGTAAAATTGTCAATTGCAGTCTTAGAAAATTAAGTTCCCTTGGTGGAAAAACAATGCTTTTATTCTATTAGATCCAACTGGATCAATTTATTAAAAAATTTAAGCCTTGCTCAAGGTTATAACTCAGGCACTTGGGTTCAGCATACCTCTTCTGTCAGAAGGTGCTCATTGACCAATGTTTCTTGCCACTGTCAGCACAGGAAAGTAAAGTCTGTGGAAAGCAAATGAAACCATACAAATCACTGTAGCTTCCTTTAGAGTTGTAAAGATAACTAACCACTGTTTCAGAAAAGGTTAGTGGCATTCCTGTCCCCAGGACAATGGAATTCATTATGTGACCTTTCTTGGTACCCTTTGCAAGAACAGATATTGTGTGACTATGATTCAATTTTGAGGTTGTTTTCCTTTTGGTAAGCACCTCTTCAACCCTGTGTCAGACCCAGCCCCATGTAAGTTAAGCTGACCTTGCATCCTTCCTGGGCTGTAGGGATAGTGGACAAATAAGTTTTTGTCGAGGTGTTGATCTGGAAATCAGGAGACATGGCTTTTAATTCTGCGAACATATGCAGTGAGAAAGTAAGGATATTTTCTTTATGTAAAAGTTATATTCAACTAATCCACTAGTTTTCTTGAGGCAATTTATAAGTTCAAGAATATTAGATATGTTGTAATTTAGATATTTCCACAACAAGATTTGTTATTCCCACCCACCAGAGAATTCAGAGAAAAATAAAATTAGCTGAGAAATAGAAAACCAAGTTTAGAGATAAATTTTCTTCTTCTTAAATGGGTAAATTGTAGCAATGTTATTTTTGGAAAAAAAGTGCTGAGATTAGTTTGACTTAATACTTGAATAAATGAATTAGGAGAAGTATTATATAGGAAAATTGCCAAATTTGCAAAAGTACATGTCAAACCAATGAATAAATTTAACAAAGAACACACAAAGTCTTTTTATTCGATATTCTTAATAGCAACCATGTGTCAAAAATTGTTGGATATACAAATAAACAGTTTCTGCTTTTAGGTGGTTTATATTTTAGTATATGATTAAAATGCTACTTTTAAAATTAGAAAATTAAGCAGCAAATGTTACCTGTCCCACCAGAGAAGTAGGTACAATACTATTAAGTTTCCAAGTGCAAAGCATTTACTTCCAGCTTGAGAACAGTAAAGACTTAAATTTTCATAAACTGATAGAATTCACACCTGAACTTTAGACCTCTACTTTGTATAATAGAGCACCAGGGCTTTCTAAACACATGGAATAACATAGTAAAGGTAGGGTGGAAAAAGGCAGACAAGACATAAATTATATGTGTGAGCAATAAGAAATTTAGGTTTTTATGGTTATTGTTTTTATTGATAGCACAAATAGTAGGCAAACAGGATGTGAAGAGAACAAGTTTGGGGCTAAATTGTGAAGCACTATGAAATGTCAAGTTAGGGAATTTGGCCTTGATCCTGAAGACTAAGAGTTCCCAACATTTTTCTTCCTCATCACACTTGACAGATGACATTACAGTCGTCCCTCACTATATCATGGTTCACTGATTGTGGCTTCACTGTATTGTGGGTTTTTTAAAACAATATATCTAATTCTGTATCACAGAGTTTTTGCTATATCATGGGATTAAAACTACATAGATTTAAGAGTGTAGAAAGTGTTTAAGAGCATATGAAGTGTTTGTAAGAGTGTGGGAAAGGTTAATAAGAGAGTGGGAAAGGTTTATAGGAGTGTGGGAAGGGTTTATAAAGCCTTAAAATATATATAAATAATAAAATAAATATAACGCCGCTACTTCATAGATTTTCGCCTATGGCAGGGGTGTCTGGAACGTAACTCCCGTGATAGGTGAGGGATCACTGTATAACTTGAAGCATATGGTCATAGATAAAGGTATATGCAAATAACTATAACTCCTCAAGAAATCATACCATCATTTAAGTCATTTTTTAATGTAAGTCATTTTCAAATATCAGTATTTTTAATAATTAAGTGATGGCAAGTTATTTTTGACACATATCAAAGTAGATGACAACACTCCAGTATTGAGGTAAATGGGTTAAGGTTCACTGTTAAGAGGCCATGGAAACAGTCTGTTTTAAACAAGAACACATCATGAGTAGATTATCCAATGAAGTGATAATGAAGACCGGAACTTGGGGAGCAGTAATGGAGATGGAAAGGATCCTGGAGATTTGATTTGTTACAGGACAATACCTATTATGACCTAATAGGATTATGGAAGAGAATGACTTTGTGGTGGGTGGCAGAAGTCAGGAGAGCAGTCACAAGTTAAGATTCAAGTGGGCATTTAAGTAGGTAGATTGTGTCAAGAAAAGAAACAATAAATTCAAGAGGAAGAAATAACGTAAGTTCAGTTTGATATAAAATGGGTTTGTGGAGCTTAACATACAACATATATTTAACAGACAAGTTAAATGTAGAATTAGCAATCCCAAGATTGTGATTTGGTAATCATCCATGATGGGTGCTACTTAAAGCCATGGTACTGAATAAGATTATCCTTGTTTTACCTTTTATATTACTTCCCTTGATAACTAATTTCTTGGGGATCACTTAAATTTAGAGTCTAGAGGAGGAAATCAATTCACAAAAAATTCAGTCATAAAGTTAATAGGAAAAAGAAGGGAAGGAAGGAAGGAAGGAAGGGAGGAAAAACAGTACATGAGAATTCTGCAAAAGCCAGGGAACCAGAGGAGTTTAAGCTGGTAGTAGTCCATTATATCAAATACTGTATAAAACAAAGAAAATAAGAATGGGAAAAAATCATTATTTCCAAAAAGTAATTAGCGTGGAAGCCAGATAACAATGGTTGTTAACGAGCAGATAACTAGGAGGTATAGACTGTTATTTTAAGTTTGGTAATGATTGAAACTACAGAGAAAAGGCTCCAGAACCTATATCAAGGTAAAGAGATCTATTTTATAATTTGGGGTTTGAGAAAATTTGGAGTGAAGACAACACAAAGTCACATAATGACAGAAGAAGGACTTAAAATCATCTATAAGTCTGGCGTAAGAGCCATCAAAGAGTGTGACAAAGTGTAAGGGACAAGAAAGGATTTGGGTAGTTGTATTAGTTTGGGTCCTCTGAGAAACAGACAAATGGGTTTAGATGCACAGCAGATATATTGTGGAAACATCTTTGAAGGATATAGGGAAGGGACCTAATAGACAAAAACAAACAAACAAAAAAAACCTTCCTATCACAATGTAGGTCTGACATCTGTAAATGGAGAGGAAGAAGGATCGAATAGGAAGAATCTCAGAATTTAGTGCAGTTCTAAAATCTTTTTGGCCAAACCAATGGATATTCTTTGGTTCAGTCACCCTTCTGAGGAGTCCCACATGTTTCATAAATGGACATGAATTAATATCTTTGCCATGCTCTGTCTTTCACTGAGAGCAGCCCATGGAAAGGGTGGCCTTGGTATAAATGTAATAAATTCAGACAGCAGCTAGAGCTATTAGTTAACTCTATGTTCCTGCAGCAGAAAATCTAAGAAGCTCACTTTCATGGCCACCATATTAATACAAATGAATGTTGTTAGTTTCAGAAGAGGAGAAGATACTAGGATTGGTCAGGCCAATGATCAATTATGGTGCTAAACAGCAAGGTTTAAGCATATTGACTACCATGTCCTTCTGACCGTGTGAGTTGCAGGGAAAAGGAACAGATGCTACTAAGGAGAGTTTTATTAAATAGATAGCCTGGGGCCATCACGATTCTGATTAAAGAAGCTAGTCTTAGAAAGAGAAAAATATCTTTAAAGTATGCTGATGGAAGACTGCCATTTATGCCTGAAGTATCACAATTAAAGTTAACTAAGATAAGAAATACCTGTTCCATGGGATTGTCTAGACAGCTGGGTCTTTTTGCATTGCCTAATACTCTTATTTCATATCCCAGCTTGGACACTTGCTATTTGCGTCACATTGGACATGTTGCTGAGTGCTTCTGGTCTCCACTGTCTTCATCTATGAAATGGGGAAATTATAGCTTAGAGATTTGTTATGGGCATTGACCTTTTATTTTGTATGCACTTTACTTCTAGTTAAAACACTGTCATTTTCCTTCTTCCATTAAAATGTTAGTTCTGGGATTTGGATTTCTTTTTTCCTGAATAATCGAAGTACCAATAGTTATTTTCCAACTCAGTCCATCACCATTCCCCACTCTCCCCCTTTAATATTCATGGCACCCAT
>PVJI01027065.1:0-18190 GCA_004026765.1 Micronycteris hirsuta
CTGGGTGATCGCTCTGCTCCTCAGAAAATCGGCCCTCTGCTTTTTCTGTTGTTGCTTTCAAGATTTTCTCTTTTTGTTTTTAAGTAGGTAGTCTGTAATGTGCCCAGGTTTGGTCTCCTTTGTATGTATTAAGATATGCTGAATATTTTGGCTATATGCTTAGACATCTTTTACATATATTTTTTTGCAGGGTTAGGGGAGAAGGAGCCATTATCTCTTAAAACTTTTCTTCTGCTCCATTCTTTGTCTCTTCTTTTTCTGTAACTTTAATTGTACAAAATTTATGCCTATTGACATAATACCACAATTCTCAAATACTTGGATAGGCTCTTTCCTTTTTATACCTTTATTTTCTTGCTACAGTTCAGAAAAATGTCTATTAAATCTGTGTTTCAGTTTATAGAATCTGTATTTGTTGTGTTCAATCCATCTGGTATTTGGGTTTTCTTAATTTCACATATTTTGTATTTGAATTATAGATTGACTTCCATTTGGTTCTTTCATAGAGTTTTTATTTTCTATTGAAATTTTCCATCTGTTATTGTTTCCTTTATGGTTTTGGAAAACAGTTTAGTTACTTCCACCTTGCTTGTTTCTGTGGAGGCTCAGATCCTTAGCTTCCCACTTACTGTTTTTCTCAGGAATCCTTAGGGTATCATCCTACAGCTGATGAGTCAATGAAGCATGTAATGGGTATTATATATAAATTTAGGGCTCTCCTACTGTGGAATGTTCCCTTCAACATCTGATAATTCTTACAGTCTTAAACTCCAATCACTTTTTTTCATCCAGTAAAGACTGCTGCTTTTCCTTGAACTTCCTTCTATCCCGCGCCTGAGTACAGTGGGAGATGCCTCTGGGGGAAATGCATTGAAATGTGGAACTCTTTCAGCTTGCTGTTTTTCATTTTAAGGATCAGGAGCCATCTATTTATTCCTCTATAAAGCTTCTCTTCACATGTTTAAACATTTCAAAAAATATTTATTTTGTCTAATATTCATGATTTTTACTAGGAGGTATGTGTTTTATAAAAGCAATATACCCACCAATATAAAGGGCAGAACTGATACAGTCTTTATCTATTCTTTATCATGTAAAAAATTTTTTTTCCTCCAACTATGAAGTAGCATTGTCTATGTCGTTTCACCAAATTCTCAAAAACAATTGTGGAAATAGGCAGGCATCTTGGGGATATTTCTCTGAGTAATTTACATGAATATTTTGTAGTTAATCTTTTTGTTGTTGTTTTCTTTTTCTCTTGGCTGGTAACCAAGGTCTCAATGATTGTTCATTGTTCCTGTTTGCTCTGGTTGTTGACTTGTGCCTTACCTGTAGGAAAGTTTTAATTATCAACTCTTAAATTTAGAAAAATCATACCTATTATGTTATCCACTCCACCTGTTTTCCCCACACCCCTGCCCCATAAAAATATACATACTTATTTCCAGGTATTACTCTCTCCGTAACCAAAATGATATACTTGAATTAGAGTTATGAGTCAAGCATCCTGACCAATGATTTTCCATAACTGATGATCATGTAATTCATACCAGGCCATTTAAAGTCCTGTTCAAGAAATTTTTGGAATTGAAACTAATTTTTTAATTCCCTGTAGCAAAACTGGATGTATGTAGAGTCCATGACTACAGGCTCAGGAAGAGCTCTCTGGTAAGGAATTAAATTTGCATAGAGAAATAGAGATAAATGAGAAACAAATTTATAGAGTCTCTATTGCCTTTTTTTTTCCTGATTTTAGCAATCATTGAAGTTCATTTATCTTTGTGGAACTCTATTTTTTTTTGCATTGCCTAAACTGATTCAAATTGGATTTCTGTGTCCTGCAATCAATGGAGAGCCCTGAACTTTATCCTCACACAATTAATTTATCATTTTACAACTACGTATACCACAGGCATTCATTATTCGCATTGCCCAACTGGGAAGGCTAGAAAGAAGACATTTCAATGACTACCTCACTGTCAGTAAATAGTAAGATACTGTGGAATTTTACCTTGAGGTGAATGCTCGTGGTAAAGAATAAAATATAGCCCTGGCTGGTGGCTCAGTGGGTTGAGTGCCAGTCTGCAAACCAAAGCATTGCTGGTTCTATTCCCAGTCAGGGAACATGCCTGGGTTGTGGGCCAGGTCCCCAGTTGGGGGTGCGTGAGAGGAAACCACACATTGATGCTTCTCACCCTCTTTTGCTCCCTCCTTTCCCCTCTCTCTAAAAATAAATAAATGAAATCTGTTTAAAAAAGAATAAAATATAAAGCAAAAAATGCAGAAGTTCAGAAAATGGTATTTTTTAGATCTGCCTTGTTTCTGGCCAGCAAATTACTTTGTGCTGTTTCTAACCCACTTGCTAGCAAAAACCCTGATTATTTTGGGAGGAACTCTTTCATTGTTATGCTTAATTAAAGGTCAAAATTAATTGAAATGATGACAGCCTATCACTGCTCTGATTTCATTTCAAATGGTAGAGTACACTAAATTGCAACTATTTCTGGAACTATAAGGATCGTGGTTAATTTCACTGTCTTGATCCATACTTTGATCATTATTGCTTTTCAAGCTCCTCATCTACCTGAGTCAGCCTTAACATACTCAAGAATTGAATATTTTCTGCAAAACATTGAGACTGGATTTTCATGTGACCCCTTCAATTGAGAATTAGAGGCATGCTGTGTATTAGCAGCCTCCACAGTTGAACAACTTCACAACTTTGACATAATGATCTGTTATAAATAATTGTAGGGATTACATAGAATAATTGGCATTTTATGTGCTCATAATTGACCAGTGTTACGTTCCAGCATCCTTTCACTTTCCAGCTTAAATAGCTGGTAAGCTAACAAGCAAATATGCCTTCAGTATCCAAATTGCCAAAGTAAAACCTTGAACTTAACAACCTCAGGGACACCCAACTGATGTGGCTCTAAACAGTCAGAAAAGTGAAATCTTGAACGACCCCTGCATCAATTACAACAGGTTATGCTTTGGCAGTGAACACCCAAAACTCTCATGACTTAAAAGAATAGATTTACTTTTCAACTATGTTACAAGAGAGCTAGTATGATATGCAACAGAATAACAAAGTACCACATTAGAGTAGAATACCAAGTGTTGTGAAGGACGTGAGGAAGAGGAAGCTCACACACTCCTCTCAGGAGTATAAATAGTTACAGTCATCTTGGAAAGAAACCTTGCATTTTCTATAGTTAAATGTATGCTTGTATTGTGGTTCAGTAATTCCATTTCTAGATGAATACTCCAGAGAAAGTCTCCGAAGGCCCGTAAGAATGAACACATAATTCTGAGTAATAGAAAAGGAATGATATTTATAATATATAAATTAAATCATTTATCCCATAAGTATACCATAGATTTAATAAGATTAGACATATATTAAAGTACACATAATATAGCTCTTATGAACAATGGGGAATAGGAATGGTAATGAAAGATAAAAACTTAAATCCAAAATATCCTGTGCTAGACAAATGAGTGAAAAAAAAAACAGCTCTTTAAAATGAGGAATATAATTTACTAAATATTTTGACCTGTCATTAAATCAGAATTTTTAAAAAGGGTTAGGGGATTAAATAATCTCTAAGGACATTTATTTTTGTCCTAAACATCTTTGGTCTATTATGACCACGTCTGCAAAAGAAATTTGTTTCTGGATATGACCATCACTGGAAAATGTTTTTTCTGCATCCCGGGCATCCATTTGTCTATTTAATTATTAGCAATTTAATTTTTAGTTTCTACTAGTCACCCAGACATAAAAATGAACACAATTGTTGTTTTATCCCTACATACTGAGATAATAGAATCCAAGAAAAAAATTATAAAGTGTAATAATAATAATAAAAGATTGGCAAACTGAGATGTGATATAATAAATGATAAGATATCAGGTTGGGATGGGTGAGAGACAAATACAGAGATTAGTATGTCAGAAAATTCTGCCAGTGGTTTCACTAGAGATGTTTCTGCACCCAAGTACACAGCAACCAGCTTCACTGCCTCTAGTTAGCCACCTATCATCCATGCATGCATGCATTCATTCATTCATTCATTCATTCATTCATTCATTCCTGTAGTAATACTAACTGATAAGTTACTAGGCCCTGGATAAAAGTGCCCTGGGTCAATGTTTAAGTAACACCCCAGGTAGCCAATGTCAGTGTAGCCTTATTGTTAGAATTTATAGATAGCCACTGCCTGGACTCCCTATTTTTCTATACATATATTTCTGATTAGACATACAGTAGAAAGCTGACCAGGGCTAAATATTTAGGCTTATGCTGAAAGGAAATATTTCCTGTAGGAGACACATTTTATCATAAATTTGTGAAAAGATCAGATTAGGCAAGTATAAATGAATGTAATGGTGAATAAACATTTCCATCTGTCAATTCCTTTAAAACTAACTGGTATTCAGAGAGGTTTGCTTGTTAATGCCCATTTGTAAATTCTAACAACAGATACATTTTATTAAATGTCTAATTGAGCCCCTTTTTTGAGTTTGAAAAATGGTTTGATTTGCAATAACAGTGATCAGCTTATTTTTGGAACCTGAGAACAAAGAAATATAGATAAGTGAATCCTGACAAATGTTTGAAAGGAGAATGATGCATTGCTATTGTAGAACCTTGCCCCCAAAAGTAAAAGAAGGAATGTTCAGTTTTTTGATTTAGTAAAATGGAGAAAATAATTGCATCTTATGCTTAGATTTTTGAGACTACTTTAAGTGTTTTTTTTTTAAATCAAAAAACATGCTGTTTAAAATTCTACATGTGTAGAAGTGTTCTTTGCAGGGACAAGGGGAAGGTGTGGGGATAGAGTCTAATGTTTTTGTTTTATTTGCATTAATTTAATTACCACTGTGACTGAATATTCTTTTAACCACTTTATATACACACACATACATGTACACATATATGCATATATGTACATATATGTATATACAAATATATGTATATACACACACACACATACATGTATATTAGTAATAATGCACAGGCAGCAAACACAAGGCCCGTGGGCCAAATCCGGCCCTCCACCTTGTTTTATCCAGTCCACCACCTTGTTTCTACCCGGCAGCAGTGCCGAGTTCTCACATAACTGTTAAGGAGTAGTTACATTTATATGGTCCCAAAATTACATTCGGCCCTTTGAAGGCAACCACAAGGCTGATGTGGCCCCTGGTGAAAATGAGTTTGACACCCCTGTAATAATGTATCTCGCATCTCAATTGTGTGCATGTTTTTACATGTGAGTGTGTTCAGGTAAACCTGAAGAACTAAAGAATAAAAATCAATAAAATCCCTTCTGGTAAACATCTGCCTTTTCTGGCTGCGCAGCATTCTTGAAACAGCTCCTTATTTCCTTTTGGGAACCCCCATTTCACATTGTGTGCAGTCTACACGGATCGGTTATTATCTTAGACCCAAGTTCCCTTGAATTAAGAAAAAATGCAAATCAATGTCATTTATGTAGACACTACTCAGATGTTGTATAATAAATTAGAGACTCAAGTGAACAGCCCTGTCACCAAATCACTTCGGATGCAGCAGCATCATCTCCACTGTCAAGTGTCACTGATGTTAGTGTCGCAAACATGGCGTTTATATTCAGCAGGTGCAACAGTGGTGTTTCCAGGGATCAGTTCTGTGACAACCTTTTTTGTCATTGTTCATTGCTGTTTAGCTCTGTGCCTCATTCTCAAGTCTACCCAGTTTCTCAGAGCCATGAAATATTTTAAATAAGTATTATTTAAATTAACCCTTGTTTGCTTGCTTTAAACTAAAAAGAAAATGTAGATAAATGTAGTAAGTCTGAGCATAGTTTCCTCATTTTATGTCAGTTGCCTACCATTTCTATGCATTTTTTATTAGTTGTCTTATTGTGGATAGTAATCCACTCTGCTACACATGTAGAAAATATCTTATCTCTGTCAAAATTATAATTTGGTTCATTTTCTTAATTACAATGTAAAATGGTGTAAGCTATTTGCATACTTTAACTCAGATAGAAGATTACGCCTATTAGCCAAATTCCTTCTTTCTTTTCTATGTGCAATTTTCTGTATTTTTTTATTTTTCATCACTAGTTCATTCTTAAATGTAAAAAGGACACTTCCTTAGAATAAGGAGCAGACAACATCCATTGTTGAAGCAAACTAGTTTTTTCCTCTCTGGCTCTGACTTGCACAATCTTTGTAGCTTTGTGTAACTATGTGGTTTCCTAGGAGAAACACTTTTGATATAATCTCCCCCCTGAGTTATTGAAAGTTATTTACATGAGTGTTTTAGAAATTATTTTCACACATTTTTGGTTTTTTTAGCCTTATAACAGTTTTATGATATAGTCAAAGATAGCATTATTATATAGAATACTGAATACAATACTGTAAAAAATTGAGAAAAACACTAAACTTTATGTGGTCATAAGTATCAGAATTTGAGTTTTTGGTAATATTCTTTCTGTTACTTTTTTAAAAGGCAGAAATTATATGTATCTTAATTAAATATTAAATATAGTTAAATCTATCACAGTATTTATTTTCCTATCACCTTCATTTATTTTTGCCACTGTCTTCTCTCCCACTTCTCGATACTGTTTTGAGAAGCTGGGTTCAGGTATCTTGAAAGAGTGTTCTTTTCCATTTCTTGTTTTTTATATTTGCAATGATTCACCTTACAGAAAAGTTCCAAGTACCATAAAATAACCTTTTATTTTTATCAGCCACTTGGTACAGAGTTGCTGACATCATGCCCCATCTCCCCCTTGTTTTTGTGGTGTAGTTCCTACAAACAAAAACATTCTCCTACATCACATTATAACCCGCAAATCGGGAAATTAGCAACAATACATTACTACTATCTACTTACAAAATACTGCTCCAGTTTCTCAATTGTCCCTGTAATGTCTTCATAGCAAAATATCCAGTTGAGACTCTAGTGTCATATTTGGTTGAAGAATCCCATTAGTGTCCCTTGATCTGGAAGAATTTGTCAAATTTTACTTGACTTTCATAACTGTGATACTTTAGAGGACTGCAGGCAACATGGGTTGTAAAATGCCATTCCGTTTGAGTTTGTCTGATGTTTCCTTAGAATCGTGTTCATGGTTTTGTCTCTTTGGCAGGAATATGACAGACATAGCAATGTATTCGCCTCACCACCCCGTCTGATCATGTGCAACTTTGATTTGTCCATCAGAAAGCCCTCTTGACTGAAGTTGTATCTGACAGAACTTGTCACTGTAAATGCATTTTGCTTTTATTGTGTAATTAATGATTATTTGGTAAATAAATACTTTTAGACTATATAAATATTCTATTTCTCATAGGACTTTCAAATGATTCATCTATCCTTTTATACCAGTATGGAATCATGATTCCTATTTTAGTCAAAGAACATGAACTTTTATTATCGTTATTTACTTTAACGCTTAATTTGGCTACAGTGACCAACTTTAAGCTGTCTTCCTGGCCTTTTCATGTCTTCATTAGTTTTTGAGCAAGTCTTCACCCTCTGGCCCACTCATAAGTGCCAGGCTCAACTTTAACACCCATGGTCCTGAAAATATCCATTTTTCTAGGGAGCCTTAGTTTCTTCTAATGGAGAGGTACTTAGAAAGCAAGACTTGGTGTGAGAATTTGCTGATGCTAATGGAGTGTTGCAGCTAAAGGAACTCTTATTGGACAGAGCCAGTTATAACATATGTATGTATGTATTCAGTATGTTTGCATGTGCCTGTATATGTTTATGTGTATAAATACACAAGTGCATCTATATACTTGTCCTTTCACCTATTTTTCCAATACCATGAGTTCACAATGATAACTCCAATCTAAGCACTCAAATATCATTTTTTATTTTGTCCATTTTCATATTTGTAACCCAGAATCTGATAGAGAAATATATTTGGTCCCTATCACTCACACACATACACATGGTACCTTTGTATGAAATGGATTCTCTTTGCTATCACCCACCTCCCCCACCCCACAAGCAGACATGCTTCTCAACACCCTTATATCCGGACATGCTGTGCTGGGCAGTCCCCATCATGAACCCCTGCCTCACACCATTCAAACTGACATGCGTTCATGAGCCCCCCATGGATGCTCTCTCTCCAGGATGAAGTTCTGACATCCTGCACCAGATTCTCATCACATCTCGCTCCCTGCCATGTGCAAGCCCAGCTTAACAGTTATTGGACTAAAGTTTTCAAGAATACAAGGAAAATAAAGAGAAGGGAAAAAGAAGAGGAAGATAAAAGGAACATGTATTATGTCTTTAAATTACAAATGACAACATATAATGAACAATATCTTGATAGTAGCTTATTTGATTTCCTTCAGTTCTGTTTCCTGAATCACTGTTTCTTACATGGTTAAGTGAATTGTGCATTAGAACTATCATTTTTTGAGTTTGCAATATGAATAGATCTAATTATAGAGACAGAAGTTAAAAACTAAGTTTTGGCCAGTGTAGTAAAGTCTGCAGAACATGAATGTGAGAATTATAGCTATAATAATAAAGGAATTGTTGTAATGCTGAGAAATGAATATGTAAGCATTCATGTGACACTATACATATTTCAGAGAAAAAGAGCCTTAACAAAATAATACATCCATGCTAAAATAATAAAAATGTCACTTTGTGTTAAAATTAATAAAAAAGTGGAAATAATTGTTGCATCTATTAGAAAAACCTATACCAAAACAATATAAACAAGATTAAATTCTTAACATGGAACTTTAAGCAAAAGGTTGACTAAGGAGTGCCAAGTGAAAGATGCTTGTTAATTCACAACTGAGCAGACATTGAATTCAAAATCTTTCATGTTTTTGTGTGATTTCAGATTTAAAAATTAATTTCACATTATTAGTGTTTCAATCAGTCCTTCAAGAAGAAGATGCTGAGTGGGCACTGGTAGTTTGAGCAATTTATTGGGGAATAAATCCAGTGCAAAATATAGGGGTCGGGGGCTGGGGAGCTAAACTGAGCAGGATAAACCTTCCACACCCTCTGACACCCGCGAAAGAAAAGAGAGGTGGGAAGTTCTGGGCAGGGCCTCATACGGTGATGCGGATCTGAAAGTGTTGTCAGATGATGCGATGGGCCGTTCTGAATTAAAGACAGCCATTAGTGAAATCTTGTATTGGCCCCGTCTGCCCACAGTGCTCAGCCATTGATCAAAAGCTACCCATGAAGAGGTGTTGTAGGCTCATAAACTGAGGCTTATTCTGAAGATCTGGAACTGAAGCTGCTCAGCTAATTTCACTCCTCTCAGCCAGAAAGTTTTCTCAAAAGGAGATGGAAGTGTTACATTTCTGTGGGAGCCACAGTGGGATAAATTTATATGAACAAAAGCTTTTAAAATGTGTCAGTTTATCAATGTGGTTATTTATCTCTCTGATTCACTCAGGGCATAGCAAATGCCAAGCCTTCAAGATATTATGATTGATATGTAGTATTAATTTGTCTCAAGGATCTTACAATCTGATTAGAGGGAAGATAACAGTAAAAAGGCATTTAGAATAGATTATGGCAGATGTTATAATAACGTTAGATGTAGGAAATTCAGTCAGAACAAGGACTGAGTCCTTAGCCCAGCCTTCAGGGAATCCTGAGGTTTTCTAGAGATAAAGTGAAGTCCAGATCAAGCAGAAAATACTTAGTACAAGTAGTGATAGACTGAAAAAGAATGTACAAAACACTGTATTTTAGAGTAAGTATTATCTTTGAAATTAGTTTAATATATTTAGAAATATAGCCAGACTATATGAATGAACCTACTTCTTTTCATACCCCAAATCACTTACAAGTAACCAAAATATATTTTTTCAGAAAATAAATCCATAATAGCTCAAAATAAGAAAATACAGCCTCAGCAGACCAGAAATTAGAAGCAATTTTCAGAGTTAGAAAGCAAATCAATTAATATTAATAAGAGTACTGGGTACCATATGATCTCATCCTTAACTGGAACATAATCAACAAAAGAATAAAGCAAACAAAATAGAACCAGAAACATTGAAATTAAGAACAATCTAACAATAGCTAGAGGGGAGTGGGAGGGTGACATTGGAGAGAAGGTTTTCAGGAACTACTATAAAGGACACATGAACAAAACCAAGGGGGAGGGTGGAAGCAAGGGAGGGAGGTGGGTTTGGCTGGGGTGAGGGGCAGGAGGAGGGAGAAAATGCAGACAACTGTAATTGAACAACAATAAAGTAATTTAAAAATAAAAATAAAAAATAAAATGGAAAAAAAAGAGTACTGGAACCAAAGCTCTGCTTGTGCTAGAGTAAATTACAATGGCAGAGATGACAAAATTACAGTCTCAGAGTAAGGCGAGCCCAAAGTAACAGGTGATACTGGGGGCAGCAGTCAGATGAATTAGCTGAGAAAGAGGTGCAACCAGGAATTACTGCATGTCTCCCTTTGTTCTAATATACACAAATCTTGAGCTGAATTGCAGGCAGTAACTGTACACAGAAGGAAATTAATTTCCTAGTGAGAGCTTTTAGGGCAATATGGACCAAACACTGAGAAATAATGATGTGTCTAGTTTAGTGTTTGCTTTCCTGTCCAAAAACATCTAGCATCCTTATATAGGTCTACACTTCTAAAAATGTGCTCATTTAATATAGAGTAACTGTTTCTGGTTTAAATGAGAATATGAGTGTGCACTGTCCAAAAACTATCACTTGATTATCTTAATTATAGCCTGAAAGATGTCCGTCCACTGCTCAAGAATTTCTTTCATAATTCAGTATTGAAATTCTGTAACCTGTAAATTGTAAAGTTTACTACTAGGGACATTCTTCACATTTCTATTTTAGTAAGGAAAACCTATTTCATGGCCATAGAACAAAGAATACAAGTGTAATCAATTTATAATAGGTACCTGACTGGTGCTTCAGGGTTCGGCAAGCCATTTTTCCGTAGTCATAACTACAGGTCTTGGGGTATCAAACAGTGGTAGGACTAAAATCAGGCTAAGGGAGGTTAAATCCATGTGAGTAAGCTCATGGATCTCTATTCCTATTACCATAGCCAATGATTAGGATCTAATTCAATTAGAACAAAGAAGCAAGACAGGCAGGATAAATGGTATTTGCAAGTGGACCATCTTGTCTACCTCATTAGTTAGAGCTGCACATGCAGTAGAAACTTTTGCTATGACTTTGCAAGGATCAGACTCTCTCTATCAGTTTATTCTGAGAAGTCTAGTGATATATGGTTTTACCGAACACTTAAAATCAGTCCTCTAAAGTTTTCCAGCCATTTCCCTGATCTGCATTTCCACAAATCTTCATCCCAAAACTTGAGCATGTCTCAGCTCCCATCCTTGTTTTACAGATATAAGGAATCATATTATTAAATATACTATTTAGAGTCCTACCTGTTAATAGGAATTCCCTATTCCAATTTAATTCAAAGTCACCACAATGTTGGGTTTAAGACTGAAGTTTGTTATACCCAATCGATACAAGAATATCCTGTACATAAGGAGGTAAAACATACTTAACATAGAAAAATCATATGGGAGAGTTAATTTTTAAATTGAGGACTATGAAAACCCACTTTAAACAGGGGGCTGCAACATTCAGACAGCTTTACAGATAATTTCAACAAAAATATTCAAGATACATTTGAAAGAAGATAAGGACAATGCAGCCAAGCAAAATAATTATTAATCCAGATGAGAAATGCTAAAATATAAACTAAAAAAAAAAGCTGTTACTAAAAGAGAAAAGTTGGGTACAGTACAATAACATTTTTGAAATACAAACTGTCTATAATTCTGAGTAAGAATAAAATTTTAAATGTTCTTTTTATTAGATGACAACTTAGTTATTTTAAAATCACATCTATGGGCTTACCTAAATTAAAATGAATTTCAAAGATATTAAATATTTATACATATTTCCTCTTATACTTAATAGGCTTGTAGAAATACACTTAAAATATTAATGCACTTACTTGTGAGGGGCATAGATTTGTGCAATCTGTTCTTTTCCATTTTTATGATTCTTTATTGCAGTTTGATTGAAAGGGCAGAAATGCCAATTTTTGGATCAATTCAAACCAGACTTTGGGCACAGAATCTGTGATTCTGTATTCTGAAGATTGAGGGAAGTGAACAGACAGCCTGATGGCAAATGGAATTCCAGAATTAGCAAATCGAAACGCAAAGTACTGATTAACATTTGTGTTAGTTGATCAAGAGGCCATGTCTCTGAGATAATTGTAATATCCTATGAAAACAAAGTTCAGTTATACTTATCTGCTATCTTCTATCTATCTCTCTGTCTAAATTTGTATAAACCACTTGAAGAAAGAGGATAGAATGAGTTTTGTGTATTTTATGGGAAGAGCCTAGAAAAACAATGAAACTATGTGAAAAGTAAATTGCTGCTGAGAGATAAACCCATTTTTGCAGAGTATTTACAGAACAAAAATACCTTCAGGAAAATGGATTTCTGGGCTGTATTTCTCCTTGTTCTCATGCATTCTCCCAGATTTTTATATTTCTGTCATTTTGTTATTTCAGGAATAATGATGTGATGTATGCCAATCCTTTAATTCTCTTCCTTCATCTCTCTCTTATGTGTGCCAGTCTTTATTTCCTTCCATTTGATTTTAATTAAGTAATCAATATTTATTTAAGATTAAAAGCAATAAAGAAATAAAATAAACTTATCAACCAAGCAAATCAGTATATGTCATCTACAATGTGACCACACTGAGATTAACACTTTTAATATCTTGGTATAGCTTTCCACATGTAATTTACATATATTTTTAAAAATTACTAATAATGGAACTCATGTTTTTTCCATGTTGGGTTGCTTTTCTTTTTTACATATTTTTAATTTTATTGAATTTATTTGTGTGACATTGGTTAATAGGATCATATAATTTTCAAGCATACATTACTGTGATACATGATCTGTGCATTGAATTGTATGCCCACTACCCAAAGTTTAATCATCTTCTGTCACCATGTATTTGCCCCCCTTTACCCTTTATTACTCCCCACTTTCTCCCCTCTGGTAACCACCATACTGTTTTCTGTGTATGTGAGTTTCAGTTTTATATTCCACATATGAGTGAAATCATAGGTTCTTAGCTTTTTCTGACTGACTTATTTGCTTAGCATAATATTCTCAAAGACCATCAGTGTTGTCATAGACAGCAGTATTTCATCTTTTCTTATGGCTGAGTAGTATTCCCTAGTATACATGTACCGCATCTTTTTTATCCAGTCCTCTATCAAAGGACACTTTGGTTGTTTCCATGTCTTGGTCACTGTGAATGATGCTGAAATGAACACAGGGGTGAATACAAGGTTGGTCCAGAAGGTATTCAGCCATGTAATATGAAAAATAGAGACATTTATTGGAGAAGCTACATGATACAAGAAAAATTGTACATAAGACAATGACACCTCAGTACCCTTCAAAGTAGACACCTTGAAACCTCACACAGTTCTCCCAATCGCCATCAGCTGCCCTGTCGTATTTTCCTGAATCTCATTGCCAATCTGAAATCTCTTCCCTTTCAAAGCTGATTTTAGTTTTGGGAAAAGCCAGGAGTCACAGGGTGCCAAATCAGGGCTGTGGGGGGCTGAGTCACCTGGGTGATATTAAAAGTTGTTTTGATGTTTCACCAAAAAACTCTGCACGAGACATGATGCATAAGCAGACTTGTCGTGATGAAGCTGCTAGGCACCAGTTGCCCATAGTCGTGCCCTTCTGAATCATCCAAATAGTTTCTGTGGAGGAATGTTCAAACTTAATGCAAAATTTGATGCAGATTCATTGCTCTACTTGCTCAGTTATTTTGAATCCGATAGCCACAGAGTACACATGCTCACTTAACGGCATCTACTGCCCCCACTGACTAGTACAGTGAAGTTGTCATTGTTCACACATGTGCATTCCTGTCTACTCTCCTTGGCTGCCAGGTTACATGGATGTCACACAAACTGTTCACATTATATTAACAATGACTGGACATTTTCCAAACAGACCTCATATATCTAGACAAATAAATGTTTTTGAGTTTTTCAGGTAGATACCCATAAGAGGGATTGCTGGGTCATATCATAATTGTATTTCTAATTTTTTGAGGCATAATCATACTATTTTTCATAGTGATTGTACCAGTTTGCATTCCCACCAGCAGTGAGTGAATATGCCTTTTTCTCCACTACCTCTCCAACACTTGCTCTTCCCTGACTTGTCGATAACAGCCATTCTAACAGGTGTGAGGTAGTATCTCACTGTGGTTTTGAATTGCATCTCCCTAATAACTAGTGAAGTTGAATATCTTTTCATATATCTGTTGGCTGTTTGTATGTCTTCTTGGGAGAGGTGTCTGTTCAGGTCCTCTGCCTATTTTTTTATTGGATCATTGGTTTGGTGTTGAGTTGTATGAGTTCATTATATAGTTTGGATATTAAGAATTTGTTGGAGCTGTTGTTTAAATGAATAAATTTTCTGTAGATGTTTGTGGCGTTTAACAACGTAGTATGGACATCTTTTAATATCATTCTTATATTAAGAAAATACATAGAGTATCTATGATGTGCCTGGAACTATTCTCAGCACTTTGTATACAAAATATATTTTAAAAACTCTTCTTTTTGTGGCACTTATACAATACATGGATAAATTATATAATGTGTTGCATAAATCATACATTAATTATATATTTTAACAGTTAAAAGTGCTATGGAAATAAAATAGGATAAGTTTAATTAGAGTTTGGGGAAATTAAAGTCTTACCTGGGATGATCAGAATAGACTTAACCAAGATGATAACATTTAAAGGAGGTAAGTGAACCAGCCACGCAAATAACTGGGATAAGCAAATGTGACAACCTGGAACAATCATTCCAAAGTCTTTAAGATAACGGTAAGCCCAGAGTATCTGTCCTTCTTTCTTTGCTTTATTCTTCCATTTTTCTTTCCTCAAAGAATGAGAGACAAATGTTTGTACCTAGAATCTACAATAAGGGAAATATATGGACTTTTATCTATGACTTGTAGATTTTTGATTCCATTATGTTTTGAGAGTGTCTCTGATCTCTGAATCCTGATTTATGAAAAGTGAGTCATGCTTTTTGTTTTTTGAAGGAAGACTAGTAGATATGAAACTACAATACAACTAAAATTTACCATTCACTTAATATTATTTTAAATTGAAATATAAGTTTCTCTAAGAAATATATTCCTTTTATGTCTGGATATTTAAAGGATTAACTTTTGAAATTGGTACTAGATAACTGGTGTTACAGATTTGCTTTGTGCTCACAGAAAAAAACCAATGAATTATATATCAGACAGGAATTTAGCTTTAATCAAGGTCTAAGCTGAATCCTCTCTATAACCTTCAGACAAGAGGTCCCCAAGGCACTATTTGACATCTTTTTTTTAAAGTCAATTCTAACCAGAGCTTAAATAAATCTCACTGTTATCTTCAACCATTTATGGGATAAGTTCTATTTTTATTTTAAACTATACAATTGAAACATAAAATACCTGGTAAAGTGTTTAATTTTCTGTTTCCGCTATTTTCCAACCTCCAAGATGTTCATACTAATTATCAAATATAATTTTAGATGACTTGAACTTTAATGTCTTTTCTACTGTACACCATCTAACATAAATATCTGGAAATGAATGAAATAATATTGGCACATTTCCTTAGTTTTGAAAACTACATGTTTTTGTTTTATTTTTTGAGTTCACTGTATCTTTGGTTCCTTCTATTGATTTTTCTCTGAGTTTGGAGATACACCTCTGCTTCAGGTACCATCCTACCCTGAAGTCAGACCTCTGAACAGTTTTTAAACAGAACGCATTATTCAAATTTTACTCAGTTGTGTGTACTGGGTTTTTTAATTATGTCATCAAGCAATAATATCAATCAAAAAACGGGTGCTTTCTGGTATTAGCAGAACAATAATTAATTTTAAGGTATGAGGTAGATCACAATATATCCAGGAAAACCAAAACCAAATCTGTGCGTTTGTAGCCAGGAGCAAACTCCAGTTCCCAGCAGCCCCACTGCAGCATGGAGAGCACCACCTCTTGTCATTGACGCCATGGCAGACAGCACAGATGAGGCAGGTGCCCACGCCACACTACCAAGCGTTTGCTCTGCTCCAGAGCCTTTACCAAGATATAGAGTCTGTGTTCTCTTTCCCCACATTGCTCTCCGCTGCAGGAGTGAGGGATTTGATTGGGATAGTCAGGGTCAGATTCTGGCTCCTACTTATTAGAAGTAAGATGTAATCAATTCCCTTCTCTTTTATAATCAATTCCCTGTAGACAGCGACACTATGTAAAAGATGCTGGGCAGCCACCATGTGTAACTAATACCCATTACATTTTTAAATGAGCATTGATATTCCAAATTTAGGAATAAAAGAGTAAGACTCGCTTAACTGTCTTAGCTCTGCTTGCAACAAAAATTTATCTTTCTTATAAGTGCTAGTCCTTATAATATTCACTTTATCCCCTTTACAGACCTTTAAACTATATTGAGATTTTTGGAAAACAAGCAAGCTAAGAAGCCACTATGGTGGTTCATAAGAGGTATACAGACGGCATAGAATATTAAAATTAGCTATTAAAATTGTGATTGTGTGGTTAAAGAAAGCTATTAAATAAAAATTAAGCCATTTAATATAAAACCACTTACTCATCCTTAATGACAAATATATGAAAATAATAATAAGCACAGTAAAAAATAGCATTATGCAGCACAATTTTTTAGAAAATGATTCCCACTTGAATGTAAATGTGAATACCCAATTTAAGTCCAATGTAACAACGGCTCTCATTACTACAGTATACTCTGATTCTCACTATTCTGAACCTGCAGTGCTTGTTCATAGATTTAAAACAAAAACAATTTTAGAGTTGGAGGGGTTCTCAGATCATCTATAGTACTATGCTTTCATTTAAATAATAGAATTTAGATCCACAATTATGACTTTGCTTTCAAAAGTTTAGTTACTCTCGAATCTCATAGTATAGTCCAGTTCAACATCCCACAAGGACGTGGTCTTTTTTTTTTTTTTTTTACACTATGGTTTTCATTTATTTTATTATTTCAAATTAGGCCTAAAATCTTTCCTGCAAAATTGGAGGGTCTTTGAATTGTTTTGTTAATCCACACTTAGCTTCAGGGGAGAATCTGGTTCTGGATGTTGTGTAATCATAATGTAGTTCTTCATTCCAGGGAGGCTTTCTTTGTTTTTATTATTGTTATTTTTTTAAATTTTATTTTATTTTTTGTTCAATTACAGTTATTTGCATCCTCTCCCCTCCCCTCCTCCCTTCCCCTCCAGACCCCCTCCCCCCAGCTTCCCTTCTCCCCCTTAGTTCTGTCCATGCGTCCTCTACAGTGATTCCTGAAAACTCTTCTCCCCATTGTCCCCTCCCCCCTCTCCCCTGTCTATTGTTAGACTGTTCTTAATTTCAATGTCTCTGGTTATGTTTTGCTTGCTTTCTACTTTTGTTGGTTATGATCCGGTTAAAGGTGAGATCATATGGTATTTGTCCCTCACCGCCTGGCTTAGGACATGGTCTTTTCACTAGCACTGAACAAGTTGTCTGTGTCACAAATCCGGCACTAACATGTGCTGCATTTTATTGTTAGACATGTATTTATGTACATAGGACTTGCCTCCTCTAATAGACCATAAATTCCTGAATATCAGAAAATGCAACATATACTTATTATATATTTATAATTTTAAATGTATTTTGCCTTATTTTCTGTGGTTAATATTTCTGTCACAAAGTGTTGGGCTTAGTGTGGTAATAAATATTTTTCTATTGATTAACATAGTTATGAGTCAATACAAAATGCTTAGAATTATTTTAATGTACTCTTATCAAATAAAAGTACCAGCTATACTCATACCAGACCAGACAATGTTCTAAAACTGTACATACTCCTTTAATCCTTACAAAAACCTATTTTTAATATATATACATATATATATATACACACACACATATATACACTCATTATTCCCTCTTAATGCTGAGAAAAATGAGACACAGAAGTGTTAACAAGCTTTTCAAGGGTTGCACGGTGGAGCCAGGACTGAGAATCAGGGGGTACACTCCACCAACAATA
>PVJI01027066.1:0-18185 GCA_004026765.1 Micronycteris hirsuta
CGTTAACAATTTCGTATTATTGGAGATTTTCCCACTATATCCAACAGATCAGACAGAACAAAAGCACATTTCCAGCAGATGACAACGCCACTCTAGGAATGGGAGGCTTTCTTATAAATCTGATGACTCGGGAAGGTGACAAAGGGTCAGGCCACTCGGTGTGGGAGAGGACAAGATCCTAGAAAGCGGAAATGCTCCACCATTGCCTGGGCAGCAACAGCCTGGCTGCAGCAGGGCAAGATCTCTTACTGCTAACGTCAGGATGATAAGGAACCTGCTGCCAATATTGCAGAAAAAACTCAAGAACACTTAGCAGTGACGGCTGACTTCCAACACAGCCATTAAAGTAAATGTAGAAGAAAGCTCCAGCTAGAAAATATCACCGAGGAATGCACAGAACACACTGAGTGTTTGGAGCTGGCACTTAAATTTCTATTATTGCACTGAGGGTCTGGCCATGCTGGGGCCAATTTGAGTCTGTTTATGACACCACCCATAACGCCGCTCACTTCCGGGCTTCCCAGAGGGTGGGAAGGGCAGCAATCAGATCTCGGGGCTGGGCCTCATGATGATGTTGATTTCTCTTGTCCTTGCATTTCCTTCCAGCCACAATCTATTATCTTGTTTGGAATTCTTTTTTTTCTTCTCTCTCCATTTGACTATAAGAGACTGAAGAATATATAAAACATATTCATATTTCCTGCCCTGGCTGGTGTAGCTCAGTGGATCCAGCCTGGGCCTGAGAATCAAAGGGTTGCTGGTTCAATTCCTAGTCAAGGCACATGCCTGGGTTGCAGGCCAGGTCCCCTCACCCCAGTAGGCGGCACGCGAGAGGCAACTACACATTGATGTTTCTCTTAGTCTCTTTCTTTCTCCCTCCCTTCCCCTCTCTCTAAAAATAAATAAATAAAATCTCAAAAAATATATATTAGTATTTCCTGGCATACAGATTCTTAACTTTATTTTTTTAATTTTTTAGAGAGAGGGGAAGGAAGGGAGAAAGAGAGGGAGAGAAACAGTGACTGGCTGCCTCTCATACATGCCCCAGCCTGGGACTGAACTCACAGCCCAGGCATGTGCCCTGACTGAGACCTGAACCAGTGGTGAACCAGCAACCTTTTAGCTTTGCAGGACGATGCCCAACCAACTGAGCCACACCGGTCAGGCCCTGACATAGAGATTCTTTAAAGTATATCTCTTAAGAGGAGATGGGATGAAACAAACCGTAAGAAAAGATGGGTGAATAAAGTTCTGAAGACAGTGATCCACACAACAGTGCAGAACAGGAGAGCTGGCCAGTGGGGGACGGAGAGGATGCTGGAAAGGAAAGCAGTCTCTAACAAAGAAAAGTGGACAGGTTCAGGAAGACTGAGTGACCGTTTGCTTAGAACCCCCGGGCTCCATCTCTGAACTCCCTTGCTTATTGCAAATACTCTTGATAAGCTATGAAGTCTGGATTTGAGGCCTGGTGTCTTCGTGCCTCTGCTCTGAGACCCGTTTCCCACTCTACCAGCATCCTGCTTCGTGGAGTTCACATACTCTCATTGGGCTTGTGAGTGCTAAGGCTAGATCCAAAGCTCCCTTGTGCCTTCCTGCCAGCCTGCCTTTCTTCTAGTACCTCCTGAAGTTATCTGCACTCACCTGAGTCTTACTTTGATTTTCTGTCCAGTTGGCTCACCATTAGTTCCATAACAAACTGTTTGCTGGGCATTTCTACATGCATACCTTGCCCTTATGTCAAATTCAAAACCAGTAAGGCAAGGCCATTACTCGTCCCCACATCAGCGCCACTTCTTAAGCTCCCTGGCTACCAAGCAATTAGAATGGATACACGATCACTCAGAAATCCACCCCACCAGTAGGCCAAATCCGTTTATTGGGTCCAATGTCAGCCTTGCTCATAATCCCTCCCGCCACGTCCAGTCCTTCTCAGCTAAACTTCTTGAAGATGTCTATTCTCAGTCTCCCTTCATCATCTCCTTTTCCTTCCATAATCCATATATTTAGCTATCCACCCCCAACACCATCACCAAAATTCTTCCTGACAGTCACCAATGGTCTTCTTGTGGCTAAAACCAATGGATTCATTCTAGCTCTCATTCTACTGGACCTTCCTGGTGGCATCGCTGACCACTTCCTCCTTCCCGAAATGCTCTCCCCACCTCAGCTTCTCGAACACCATACTCTCCTGGGAGCAATCCATCCATCTTCAGCTACATTTTCTCAGCCTTCCCCAAACCTGCCTTTCCTCTGGTTCCTTATCTCTGTGAATGGCACCTCCATCTCCTGAATTCCCAAACCAGAAACCAACTTCCTTAGCTCCTCCTATTTGCTCCTGACATCCCCTCACTCAGAGTCTTGCTCAGTCTTCTTCCTAGATTGCCTCTCTTCAGCCTCATTGCCTGCATTTAGGGAGCACTTACTATGTGCCAGGCAGGTGTGTTCTAGGTGCCTTAACCCTCACAACAAGCCTCTAAGGTAAAGCTTATTATCATCACCTCCAATTCAAGCAGAGACACAGGGTGATTAAGTACTGTAATTTGCATGGAGTCACAAAGCTAGGAAGTGGCAGAGCAGGATTAAAACCCAGGTGGCCTCAGTTTTGGGTCCAGGTCCACTCTTCTCTTTTACTTAGGTCATGCAAAAGCCTCCTTGCTGGTCTCCTGGCTTTCTGTTTTGGCTTTCTCTGATCTCCCACACTGTGCCCTGTGTGATCTCACTAAAATGGGATTCTTGTTCTTCTCTTGCTTAAAACTCTTTACTGGCTTCTCACTGTCTTCAGGGTAAAGTCCACCCTGGAGAACCTCCATAACCTGGGCAGTGAGTGCTTACCTCTTTATTGTTGGGCCTCACTGTAATCACCACCCCGAACGCTCACTAGCCACAGTGGTAGGCTACACTTCCAGGCTTCTGCACATTGTCTCACCTGCCAAGAATACTAACTCCTTGACCCTCCATAGTTTACTTTTTCTGATAAGCCTTTTCTGATCTCCTAAAACTAGGCCATATACCCTCCCTATGAGCTTCCACAGCCCTCAGTACTAATCTCTATTATAGTATTTATTTCTCTCTGTTGTTTGGCCCGTCTACTAGTATCTGCTCTATCACAGATTGTAAGCTTCTCAAGAGCAAGGACCTTGCGGGGTTCACTGTTGTATCCTCGGCACTCAGTTTAGTGTCTTCCTGGTGAACAGCAGACATTTAATAAATAATAATTGAATTAATAAACCTTTGTCTGTATCAAAATCTTTTATACCTATTTATAAAAACTCTATATTGCTTTTACTTTATTAAGTGTAATCCTGAGTTTTATAACCAGATTGTAAATTTTTCGAAGACAGCAAATATATCCAGTACTTCTAAGTTCGAGGTTACTAACCCCAAAACTGACACAGCTACCATTTATTCAGGGCTCAAGGAATTGAGTATCCAATACTGTATGTAGTATTTTTATCCCTCCCTCCATATGAGGAAGCTGAGTCATAGAGTTTAACAGCTTCCCTAAAATGACATCGCTAGTAAGTGACAGTTTTGGGATTTGAATCCTGACATTGGTGCCTGTACTCTTTTTTTAAGAGAGATTTATTTTTTAGAGAGTGGGGAAGGGAGGGAGAAGGAGAGGGAGAGAAACATCAATGTGCCATGGGCTGAAGAAACAATTGGTTGCCTCTCGCATGCCCCCAGCCGGGGACCTGTCTTGCAACCCAGGCTATACCCTGATGGGGAATCAAACTGGCAACCCTCCGGTTTGCAGGAAGGTGCCCAACCCATTTTGCCACGCCGCTCAGGGTGGTGCCTCTACTCTCAACCACTATAATAATGGGCTTCGGAAACTTAGAATTACGGATGCTAAGTAATTGACCTCAGATCACACTGTAGCGCTGAGACTGGAATCCAAGCCTTTCCAAAGCCTACACTCTTATTACTTTGACATACTGCATCTCTCGCTTTAAATGTCAGTGCTAAAGCTCATGTTGGGTTATTGATGAATTTTCAGAGCTGCAGATCCAGCTTACTAAGTTGGAGAGTATTAGATTCCCTTCCAAAAGAGGCACAGTTGTAGCTTACCGGGTTAATCTACCTTAAAATACTGACAGCCTAGTTTTACAAACCAATTAAGTTTGTAATCCCTAGTGTTCTCCCTGCAACACTGAAGCCTGTGTTTTCCTCAGTGGGAAAGCCATGTTTTCTAAAGATGGCGACAGTCAAAATCCACTCTCATTCAGAAACTTCCACTTCCCTTTATTTCACAAAACCAGTGATGTGATGTTCTCAAGTTCTCTGCTTTTGTGGCACCGCAGTTCCCCAGTGCAGAATGTCGTTTCTGAAAGTAACCTGTGTTTTGTTTGCCCTTAAAAAATTACTGCTCTCTGTGGACTTACTAGACTCTTTTTCCCTTACACAGTACTCAGCTCTTTCCCTTTATTTCCAGCCTTTATTAAACACTTAACTAGGTACCAAAATGGAAATAACCTAATTCACTGAAGGCCATACTTTCAAAGAAATGGCCTTGGGTTTAGATATTTTGACTGCAATATTATTTCCTTAATAAGCTTCATAATAAAATCATCCCCTGCTCAGTTTGCAATTATACACTGAAATGTCTTTCAGCAAAAGCTCAGTGGCTACGAGTACTGCACACGATGTGAAGAGAATAGCTGGAGCCAACTCATTAGCTCTTATTCCAAAGGTTTTTACCAACACCTTGGCCCTCTTTTGCTGACAAAAAGGATTCTTAAACCTTTTAACAGCTTTATAGCTTCCTTATTAGAACTTTTCCACTAAAATATGTTATCAAAATGAACTGCCCATCCTTCTTGGGAAGTGCTCTGGAGGCCATTTCCTGAGTTAACAGTACGGCTTTATCTCTGGATCAGCACCGGTTAATATGAAACCGATAGTCAAACATCCCTGAAATATTTAGCAAAATGAGTATTATACTTCACAGGAATATAAATCACCCCAAATCAGTATTTGACTAATGATATTATGGTTGTAGTAATATTTGTATACAATCTGAAGAAATCTGAAGTTTGGGGTAACCGTAGGCGATAAAATATGGCCATACTATACCAACTTAGGAACCAAAGTTCAAACCTGAATCATGAGAAAAAGACCAAAACATCATCAGTGATGATGATAGCCACATCCCTGAACTAAATCTGATTTCCCCGAGGAAGGAAGGTACTGAACCTGTTAGAATTTGCCTATGAAGGACTAAGTGACAAGTTCATCATTCTTGAAAAAATTCAAATCACACTGATAAATGTACTACTTACAGGAGAGAAAAAGCAGAGATGACTAAGCTGAGAAAAAAATCTCCTTTAGCCACTACCTTTTCTAGGCAACGCCGCTCCCGATAAGACACAAGGCCAAAAACACGGTTTTGCTGTATACTCAGGTATATAGGTTAGAGAAGACAGCAGTTTCTTAAATAGAAAAATTAAATGGTAGCAACAGGTAAGGAAGCTTCGGGTTGCTGATGAAGAAATACTGGCACCCTACGTGGGCAGGGTGGATAATCTGAAAATGGTACAAGTGCTGGCCTGTGTAGAGCCTGCCTCTAACACATTCAGAGAAAAAATGATCATAATCTAGCAGAATAGCCCTTCACAGTCTAAGGTGGAGCATTTTGCCAGACAATAATTGAGCACTCACTGCATACAAAGGCAATGGATTAGGTGCTGAGGGATCAATTCAAAAGAACAGCCTGCTACTCTGAAATCAAAACCTGTATTGGCATTTTCTGAAGCCCATATATTTAAGGTAATGAAACAAAATAACATCATATATCTTTATCAGTGGTGTTGGAGCATTTAGGACCCGCAAGGAAAATTGTGCAAAGAAACCCCTTCCCCTCAGCCTTTGTTTATAGAAATGTCCTACTGGTTCCCAGAAAAGAAGGTAAGATTTCTTCAGCAAATGAAATACCACTCCATCACTCTCTCCCTTACTACGTTTCACTTTTTGTCATAGCACTTAAAGACCACCTGACATGTTACATATTTACCAGTTCTTTCCCAAACTAGAATATCAGTTGCACGAGCGTAGATATTTTAAATATTTTGTTCACTGATATATTCTCAGTATCTAGAACTATCTCTAGCATGTAGTAGGCTCTCAACAAAATTGTAAACTTAATAAAGTGTTTAAGAAAGACCCCTGGATATTGTTAGAATTGTTAAATTCTAAAATTTTAGTCTATCTGTGCATATGGTTGAGAAAGGGTAAATTTAAGACTCTGTGTGCGATTCCTACTATAGACCAAGTCAGGAGTCAGAGGACCAGAAACCTGAGGTAGGAGAGTAATTGCAAAAACAAAGCCACCTATCTTATTAAAAGGACTGAAGGAACCAAACGCTGTCAGCAGACTTATCTTAAGAGTAAACTGAATGTATCTCTCTGTGCTTTCAGTGTCTGAAACCCGGCTGTAATGAATTCAAATTCACTCAGATTAGTTGGATGGGCATTAGCTTCCTTCCTTGATAAAACTTCCATAACGTTTAATAAAGTGTTTTCCCCCTCTCTAAATGACTGCCTGTAAGATGAAAGCCCTCAGATGGAATCAGTCTCTCATGTCTATTCTCAGAGTTGCCTGAGTCACAAGGTAGCCTTGGCGAAATCACTCTGCTCTCAGTTCACTGAGGCTGCCTGGGAACACGGACTGTCAGCCAAACAGGAAGAGGGCCCTCTGCCTAACTCCAAAACGCCGAAGTCATAGGGATGTGGCGAGGTTTAATGATGGATATAAAACGCTGCAAATGGATTTCCCACGGGGGTTGGGGCGGGGTGGGGGGGAGCAAACGTTTAACTTAACTTCCTCCGTATGAATTCAGTGCTGATAGAAAGGAAAGACTACTAAATATAGTTGTGCAAATGTCCCAATATGTGCATGTGTTTTCAACTAAAGAGATCCCTTCTGTATTCCTACCATATAGGAAGTCCCAAACTCTAAATATAACCAAGGAATGTGACTGATCTGAGCCTGGCAACATTACAGTTAAAAAAAAAAAAAAAACAGCGTTCATATAAACATGTGTAACCCACAAAAGCCATTTTCCTTTCCAAGAAGGGGTATAAAGAGTTACTTCCACCTGGATCCTGTTATCTGTGCCCCCTCTGTGGTCTTGGGCTCCTCTCGGTGGTTGTAGCTAGCATGTCCTCCCTAAATTGTCCTGCCTTAGTGACTACAGTTCCAAATCTCCCTCCCCTCAGTGATACCTCTTGACCGAATTCTTCTTTCTGTACTCACAGAAATAAAACCAGAAGAGATGAAAAGCCCTGGGGATGCGGTCAGTGCAGGTCTCAAACTGACCCGCGGCTAAGCACGAGCTGGATTTCCCTGCCTCTCCTCACGTGGTCGCGTTCCACTCTTGGCTGGGGGTTAGTGATCTTGCACGGCATAGGAAGCTTAGGACCCAGGGGGCGCCTTTCAGCCGAAAAAACACCTCGCTGCAAAAGCTAGCTGGGAAGCTCCCAGTTCTAAAGAGAGGCTGTTTACCAGAACAGCATAATAACAAGGGCAGGTCCGACTGCAAGGCTGGGACCCTTCGGCAGAGCTGCCGCCAAGGGGACCCCGGTTGGTCAATCACCTGCAAGATGAAGGTGGTGAGGATGCTGCTGGCCTGGGTGAAAACACTCCTCGTCAGCAACATGCTCCTAGCTGAAGCCTCTGGATCTGGAGGTAAGATTACAATCTTTCCTTTCTGCAGCAACTTAATGAAGCAGAGCGGGTAAAGCTCCCTATGCCCCCAGCACGGCCAGGCTACACAGGAAGATGACAGAAAAGGAAGATTTTAGCTGGTTTCTCTTGTTCCCTGAAAGGGTTTCTCTCTCTCTCTCTTTTCCTTTTTTTCCCCTGCCAGGGACTTGGAGCTCCATCTTTGCCATTAAGAACAAAGGCAAGTAGCCACTTTCTCTTTCCTTTTCCTTGCCTGTGGCTCAGGAGTGGATGGAACTTGGGGGTTCATCTCTCCTACTCCCTAAGCCCTGTCCTTTTCTGAGGCTTTGCACGGTGCGGCCAGACAGCCCTCCTTCCGCAGCCTCTTCCATGGCGCTCCCGCAGAGGGGAGTGGGAGTTTGAAGTTACATCTAGGCAGCAGATGACGCAGGTTCCCTCCGTTTGAGGCTCTCTTTTGCCTGACTGAACCAAGGTTTTTGTAGAATTCTCTCAGGAGAGTATGTTCCCTATGAAGTGTGGCCATATCTGCGGAGAGGGGAACACCAGAGTTTATGTAACATGGAATCACAACACCGAGATGAATTTCAGGCCTGGCCGCCCATCGAACCAAAACACCCAGGCCCTCTCCGCACTCTTCTCCATGACGGCCACACATTCCAGGACAGCAACCCTTCGCACTTGTGCAGTGCTTTCCGGCTTAAAAATAAGTAAATAAGTAAATAAATAAATAAGGCTGGGTTCCAGGCACCAGCAGGGTTTTCCACGCGAGTCAGGGAAGCCCAGCAGGGTCCAGGGTCTCCCCCAGCTCAGGTGACCCGGGCTCCCCTGCTCGCCCATCAGTGTTTGGGGGTGCTCTTCTTTCTCCCAGACTGCTTCTGGGACAACGGCCACCTGTACCGGACGGACCAGCCCACCCCCGCGCCCGGCCTCCGCTGCCTCAACTGGCTGGATGCGCAGAGCTCCCTGGCCTCTGCCCCCGAGTCGGGTGAGTGTCCGCTCCGGGCCGGGGGCGGGCAGCGGCCGCAGTCCCGGCCCTGGCCCATGGCGCCTTCTCTCCCCGCCAGGCGCCGGCAACCACAGCTACTGCCGGAACCCCGACCAGGACCCGCACGGACCCTGGTGCTACGTCAGCGGCGAGGACGGCACCCCGGAGAAGCGGCGGTGCGAAGACCTGCGCTGCCCAGGTACCCACCCGGGCCCCCCGAGGCCCCCAGGACCAGGGCTGTCTGGGAACGCTGTTCCGGTTACCGCGCACGTGCGGCCGCACGACGCCGGCCCGCCCCGCCCCGCCCCATGCCCTGCCGTCCGATTGGCCAGGACTGTCTCCGGGCCGCGGGATCCCAAGCCCATTGGCCGTCGCCGCCCAGAGTGAGCTCATCCTCTGCCAGCGCCCTGTAAACAACCGAGGGAGGCGAGGCCCAGCCCCTAGGCTGCGAGCTCCGCGTCCTGAGCTATCTGGAGCACGGCGTTCGGGAGCCCCAGGGCCCCGCGTCCATGGTCTGACGCCGTTACAATGCCCCATGTATAACCTGTTTGAGGGATCTGAGCCTTAGAAAAGTTAAGTGACTTATTAAGGCAAGGGCACAGTTCGGATTTGAGTCCAAGTTTCTTAGATGCTCGAGTGCAGGCTTGTTGGTCCGAGGCAACAAGACAGTTTTTCTAGGATTCAGTGGAATATGTAAACATATAATATGATTGGCATAAAGCCCACGCTCAATAAATGTGAGCTGCCCAGAGGAGTCGTGATTGACACCTGGAGAAGATGGCAACTGAGTTGAACCTTGGAAGATAGCAAGGATTTGAGCAGCTGGAGATGGGGAGACAGGAGAGGCCCTTTCTTACTGCCTTCCCCTCACATTCCCCTTGTCCCAGCTGTGGGGTGGCACTCTCTGGCTTGGTCTTGCCCCCAGGGTAGTGCTTGATTTCAGTGAGTGTGGGTGGATCCTCCTCATCTTCCCCCAACACTAAGGACAAGTTCAGCTGTGGAATTCACTCAGGCCACTCTCTGATGAGCGTTGTTTCCTACTTCACCTCCAGAGACTATTTCCCAGGACCTGTCAACCTCCAGGACAGAAACTGAGGAGACACCTGAAGTGCCAAGTGGAGATGAGGTGCAGGTGTTTGCTCCTGCCAA
The DNA here is from genome assembly GCA_004026765.1 of Micronycteris hirsuta. NCBI lineage: Eukaryota > Metazoa > Chordata > Mammalia > Chiroptera > Phyllostomidae > Micronycteris > Micronycteris hirsuta. The sequence continues at coordinate 9,816 of PVJI01027066.1, forward strand.
TGCCCTTCCTGTCGGAAGTGAGGCAGCAGCTGTGCAGCCAGTAATTGGAATCAGCCAGAGAGTTCGGGTGAACTCCAAGGAGAAAAAGGACCTGGGAACCCTGGGTATGACTGCTCTACCCTGCCCTTACTGGATTCATAAGGAAATATTTTCTGATTGTCTGGGGTGAGGCTAACGGGGCCTTGTGTCCTGTCCTCGGCAGGCTACGTGCTGGGTATTACCATGATGGTGATCATCATCGGCGTCGGAGCTGGCATCGTCTTGGGATACACCTACAAAAGGTCAGTAGCTTCTCTTCTGGGCTCCCTCAGAGGAGGGGAGGAAGGTACACAAAGTCGAATCAGATTCCTTTGTGGCATTCTTGACCCAAAATGAAAGTGGGAAAGCCAGCTCAAGATGTAGAGCCTTGGTTCTAGTCTTTACCCAGTGACCTAAGACAAACCCTGTCCTTTGGTGTCTTTACTCCTCACCCCCAGGCCTTGTGAGGTAGGGGTTCTTGTTCTCCATTTACGGATGAGGAAGCCTTTGTCAGCAATGAAGTGACTCACCCAAGGTCACACTCTGGGAGTGGCAGGACCTGGATTCAAACCCAGCTTTTTTTGACACCAAATTCCCCGATGTCTATTCTAGTGTGTCTACTGTGGAAATGGGTGTCACTACAGAAATCAGGCCAGAAACTTGTTGCAGGGACCCAGAGCTTGGACTTTTTCAGGGAGTTACAAAGGTCTGCTACAGGAAGGGAAACCCACCTACCACTTTTGCCATTGGGGTTTGAATTTCCTGAGCCATACGTCTGTCCTCTAGGAAGAAGGAAAAAAGCGAATTGTACGACGAAGAGCCTGTTTACTGCTCCTCACTACATTTCAGAAAGCTGAGGAGGCTACCTGGGAGACTCAGGGATGGAACCTGTGGCTGGGATAGCAGGAGAAGGAATGCTTATTTTGAGAGGGCCCCTGAGATACCATGTGGGAAAAGTTGTCGAGGTCAGTGACAGGTGCATGAGATAAGCCAGAGCTGCATTCATTTTTTACAGGACTGTCTGGCTTTGGGAAAATTATTTGCCTTTCTTAGGCAAAAATCAGGGGATTTGACTTCCAGTCCTAAGCGTGATTTTCCTCTCCATGGTCTGAGAAGGCTTTCTATGAGGGAGGCGACATGGTGGCCTGTATTTTCCAGTGGCGAGGGCCATGTCTGAGCCCACAGCTCCAGTGGACCACCCAGCATGAAATAAATCTAAAGTGTCCTTAGAGGTGATACAGCCAACCTCCTCATTTTATAGGTGAAAAAGAGGACGTGTTTGGGGTTAACAACCACGAGAAACAACAATAGCAGCAGTAGGGAACATTTACCTTATGCCAGACATCGCTCCAAGCAGTTTGCACACTTGAACTCCAGTCGTACCATCACCTTTCTGAGGCAAATGCTGTTATTATTCCCAGTTTACGGATTAGGAAACAAGGCAAGAGAGGATATTCTCCTTGCCTGAGGTCACACACCTAGCACTTGGTGAGGCCAGGCCTTCGCCCTGCCACTGAAGCTATCTGCATGACTTTGGGCAAGATGCTTTAGTTTCTGACGCCACAGCAATGCTGTGTAGCTAGGGCATGTGACTCCCAGTGATCATAAATGACAGTTGTTTTTCTTTTCTGTAAAATGTGGGCATTATACTAGCACCCTCCAAGCCCAGCCCTCTTCTTTCTCTGTTGTTCTCTGATTCAGGAAGCAAATTTGACCTGAGAGAGTCTCCTGAGTCCCAGTCCGAGGTGTTTGCCCCCAGGGAGATAGATGGTTGAGTGGCAGGTCCAGGGACAGCGGCTTGTTCATTTCAGAGAATGAGATGCAACGCTGTGGCCCCGGCCTACAATTCGGAATCAGAACCAAACCATGTTGGCTGAGTCGAACCCTCCTTTCTTAGCCGCTGAGTAGCAGGGGACTCTCCTCCAGTCTTGTGACAGTTCCCAGGCCTGCAGGTGCTTGAACTGGCTGCACCTTCTTCACTCAGAGCTCAGTTCTCCTGCCAGTGAGGAAGTCGGGCCTTTCTGCTAGATTTGCTCCTCCAGGCTCTCATGGGACCGCCCTGAATTTACCTTCCTGTACAGGGCAAGACACCGAGTCACGAGACTCCTCATCGCTAACCGCCCAACCACTCCTTCCCTCACAGAAGTACTCGAGTACAGACTATAGAACAGGAAACCGTTTGTGGGCTGAGCAAGCCGTCTCCCACCATCAGAGAATAGAATGTCCTGGAAAGAGCTGTTGAGTGTACGTTCTGATACTCTGCACCTCAGTTTCTTGACTGTTAAAAGGGGATATATCCCTCCTCCACACACACCACACCAACCCCAGACCCACTCACCCAAGATTGTTGTAATGAGTACTAAATGTAAACAGTAGAACACCAGTCAGGTTAAACAGTTGCAGTAGCAGCCAACATTTACTACATGTTCCTTCATAAGTAAGGCTGGACTGAGTGCTCTCCCCTGACGATCTTGCCCAAGCCTCATGACCACACTAGAAGGGTCACTTCTACACGATTTTGCAGTGAGGAGCTGAGGCCTAGATGACTTAAGTGCAGCGTCCCAGCTACACGGCTAATAAGGTGTGTCTAAGGATTAATCAGTATTTCTCAAAAGTCCAGAGAGACTCAGTAGCTTCCTGCAAATTTGCCCTGAATTGCAAAGGACAGTAGGAAAAATAGAAACATTCAATGTAAAACGGTGGGGCTTAGAAGTCACAAGAACCAGGATCTAGTTCTGGAACTACTGCCACTTCTGGGTGCGACACTGGACCAGTCATTTACCTTCTCTGGTTTTGTCAGAGTTTCTGCACCTTCAGAATGGTGGAGGGACAGAAGTTAGCTATGATGATCTTCCCAGCTCGGATATTTCCTAAAATGTCTATTACCTGCTGGCGACTGTGGGCACTACTAGGTTCAAATCCCCACTCTGCCATTTGCTTGAATAAATGTTTTAACCTCTCTGCCACTGCCTTCCCATCTCTGAAAGAGAAGTCCTAACGGACAGCATGTAGGTTTGCTGTGAGGATGGAACGACAGTGTCGTTTGGGCACACAGTTGGTGTTCATAACCTTAGCTGCCTTGAGGGACTTTTCCTGAGCAGCAGTGTGGGACGGCGCTGCTTCTGACCGGGAAGAGTGTGGTGGCTCAGCTATGGAATGATTTGAAGAAACCTGTGTTGCCCAGAGGAGGTCTGAGGTACCTCCACCCACCCCGCCCCTTCCCAAAGAGTATCTTCATCCACACCTGCTCTCTCTGGCCAGCACAGCTCCTGAACCTGGCCCTGGAGCAGTCAGGGATAGAATTACTGCAAGCCTTGAACTCTGCCAAAAGGCCAGGAGGCTAGTGGGATGGAGCTTCCCCCTGGCTGGGAAGAGCAGGGCAAGCAGGCACCAAGCTTCCTCTCAGGGGAAGAAGGGTGGCAGGTCGGGGTGGGCGAGGGCCTAGCATGGCACGTCTTTGTTCTAGTCATCTAGGCCACAAGGCCAGTCCGCAGCTCCCTGTTTCTGCCCCAAGCGTAGAGTCCGTGCTAGCTAGCTCTGGAAGGAGCGCTTATTTTCTGATTAAAAAAAAAAAAGGGCAAGGGAAAAACTGTAAGTCAACACCACTTACCCCCTTAGGAGAGGAGCTGAGCCAGTGAATAAGCCTTTTGTTGTTTCTTGGCTGCCAGACAATAGCCTGGCAGTGCACACCCCGCCCTCCCCGCCCTGCACTGCCCTCCCCAAAGGAAAGCGAGAAAGGACGGAGCTGCCTGGTGGTCAGCACAGCACACCTGCTGGCCTCTCTCAGACCCTCAGGTGATCTGGGGGCAGCCACTGCATCTCCAGGCATTGTTAGCAGGGGGCACTTGGGGTTGGTTGTGTTCTGAGGCTTCGAGATGGATAAGGCTGCAATCCAGAGGAGTCCCAGCACCTGCTTCCTTTACCCTTGGCTGCTTTTCCAGCCCCACTCTGCCCCATTAGTAGGAAATCTTTTTTACCCCCTAAAGATGTGTATGCTGCACCCTGACCATTGCCAACAGCTCAGCTGGCCACAGCCAGATGTTTGGTAAAGGAGGTTGCTGCGGAAAGCAAAATCTCAGTTTCTTCATCAATAAAATATGGATATTATCTTGCAAAGTTGGTGTGGATATTAAACAGAGATGGCACATATATAAAGTGTATGGCATCCAGTGGGTGCATAGGTAGCTCTTGTCATTTTGGATGATGGGAAGGCTTTTTCTTGGCACTTTGGTAGGGACGCAGGAAATACCCTCTTCCTCCAGACCCTTATGCTTTGAAATTGAGGCTTGGGCAAAAATATGTGCATGCTCTACTTTTGTAAATTCCTTTTTGGTCTTCTGCTGGCTTGGAGGATCCCTTGATAAAATTAAAGCCAGACCTTTGAAGTTTCTCCCTGCATGGGTGAAACCGGCTTTTTGTTTTATAATGGAGGTAGGGGCTTCCTTCTGTGTGGCAGCAGCTGTAGCCGACGGGCAGTGCTCAAGGGCAAAGTGAATCTCAGGCTGAGAGTGGGGATGCCCTTGGTCCAGACATCCCTCCCTCCATGTCCATTTCCCCTCCAGGTGCTCCGGGAGTTACTCTGCTGTGGGAGTTAGTGTGTCCTGCGCAGAGGCCAATGAGAAGGATGAGGCAAGAGCCCCAGGCTTTCCCTTTCAGAAACTCAGTGACCCTGGGAGATGCGCCTTCTGTGACCTTGCAGTGAGGACTAGGGAATCAGGGCCTGTGTCGAGAGATCTCACAGGATGTTAGAGGCCTGGAGGGAACCCAAGTCCATCTCCTTGTTTTACGTATGATGAAATGAATGCCCAGAGAGGAGGGGAGTTGTGAGGTCACATAAACAATACTTGCCTTGGCTGGTTAGTAGGAGAGTTTCCTTGGGAAATCAGATTAAGATAACATTGGTTGGTGAGTCAAGTCATATTCAGGGCAAATCATAATAACCTTCTCTGAGTTAAAAATTTTTTATTTTATTGATTCCAGAGGGGGGAGAGGGAGGGAGAAAGAGAGGGAGAGAAGCATCGATTGGTTGCCTCTTGCACACGCCCTGACTGGGGACCAAACCCAGAGCCCAGGCCTGTGTCCTGACAGGGAATCGAATTCGTGACCTCTCGGTTTGCCAGATGAAGCCCAACCAAGTGAGCCACACCAGCTAAGGCCTTCTATGAATTTTACTGCAGTTCCGCTGTTCTCAAAATGCTTTCGCTTTCACGATCTTATTTTGAGATAGATACAAGCCTCATTTCACAGATGAGGGAGCCAAGGCTCAGTGAGGCTGTTGTGCCGAGCTGGTGCTAGAACATTAGAGAACTGCTTGAAGACAGTTCTGAAGCACCTGTACAAACTTTCCTTTCCAGCCCACGATTTTCTCAATGTCCTTCTCCAGTCTCTTGTCATTGCACCTCACATCATGCAGGGTGTACGATCCATCAGATCTCAGCCATCTCCCCCCGGAGTTTTGAAGAAGGAAGCAGGCCTGTGTTGTATCAAGTCATCCATCAGCTGCTTGTCTCAAGGCCTCCTGGGGCGGAAGGGGGCTCCTTCCAGGAAGAGTTCTTCCGACCACTGAGCCTGTGTGTCTAGGTGCCGGCTCTGGAGGGTGCTGGTTCGGTTGTGCAGTGTTCTAGGCACTCGCCAGACCCTTCGGCCTGCAATGGGGGCAGCCTGGTCCAGTGGGAAGGCCCCGAAATGTGCAGCCAGAACATTGAGTTTGAGTCTGTGCCCCACCATTTGATAAGGTCTTAACTTCTCTGAGTATCAGAGTCCAACAGACTTTGGTTTGAGCCCACCACGTGACTGGAGAGTTCCTTAACTTCTCTGGGCTATTTCTTCATCTATAAAATGAATGCTGGGACCTAATTCCTAGGGTTCAGCTGAGAATGAAGTGCTCCACCTGAGTAAATAAGGGCAACACCAGCCCTAACTGGTGTGGCTCAGTGGATTGAGCACCAGCCTGTGAACCAAAGGGTTGCTGGTTCGATTCCCAGTCAGGGCACATGTCTGAGTTGCGGGCCAGGTCCCCAGTTCAGGACACACGAGAGGCAACCAACCACACATTGATGCTTTTCTCCCTCTCTTTCTCCCTCCCTTCCCCCTTCTCTAAAAATAAATAAAATCTTAAAAAAAAAAAAAAAAAATAGGGCCCTGGCTGGTGTAGCTCAATGGATTGAGCATGGACTGCGAACCAAAGGGTCGCCGGTTTGATTCCCAGTCAGGGCACATGCCTGGGTTGCGGGCCAGGCCCCCAGTAGGGGGCACACAAGAGCAACCACACATTGAGGTTTCTCTCCCTCTCTTTCTCCTTCCCTTCCCCTCTCACTAAAAATAAATAAATAAAATCTTGAAAAAAAAAATAGGGCAACACCATGCTGACCGGGTCACTGAGCACTATGAGAATTCAGAGGTGTGTGAAAACTAAGGGGTCTGATGGTCATCGTCTCGTTGTTTCCTCCTGACCTAAGCAGCCCTCAGGGTCCCTTTTGCCTTGTGCATGGGTTGGGGATAGTCCGCGTTTCCAACTGGGGCTCATACCTTCTGGGACTTTGGAATATGGTGACTGTCTCAGGACAGGACAGTCAGGTAAGTTTTCTGGACTTCATGGGTGAGAGCCGATAGTTCTCTGGGTCTCTGGGAGTCCTGGACTGAAAGAACAAAACTATATCCTGCTTTAAGAGTCTCCTCTATATTCTCTTCCTTGAGCCCCCCTGCAGCTCTTTGAGGTTCATGTTACTATTACCCCCGTTTCACAGAAGAGGAAAGACATCAGAGGTGTAGGAAGTCCCTGTTGGGTGAAGGCAGTCTGGTAGAATAGAAATCTAGGGTATCAGCCCCTGATGCGCTGTGACCGCAGCTGGCTCCTGCCCTGCCCAGGCCTCCAAGATGTTATCGAATAAGCAAAGTCATGCAGGAAGCACAGCCTGAATGCTTCCCTCTTTTCTTGCCAGGGGGAAGGACCTGAAAGAGCAGCATGACCAGAAAATGTGTGAGAGGGAGATGCAGAGAATCACCCTGCCCTTGTCTGCCTTCACCAACGCCACCTGTGAGATCGTGGATGAGAACACTGTTGTGGTCCACACCAGTCAGACGCCAGTCGACCTTCAGGAGGGCAGTGCCCCCCTTATGGGACAGGCAGGCACTCCTGGGGCCTGAGCACCCCCACAATGGGCAGGAGCCCATGCAGGGACCGATGCAGGATGGCCTACCCCCCTACAGCTGGGAGGAGCTACACTTTTTGTTGTGGTTAAAACTCTCCCCCGAGTTTTTTTTTTCTTTCTTTTTGTTTTTGGGAAATCCTAAGACAGAAGCAGGTGGTGCTGTGGGCTGAGGGCAAAGATGGGTAGGGTCCCACCAATGCTCTTTCTCCATCCCTTGGAGCAGGGTTTTGCCCGTGGATGGAGACAGCGGCAGCCCCCACGGCAGTGCTACTGACAAGGGCTTCCAGACCTTGCCTGTGCCCCGGGAACTGAGTCAGGGATGGACAGGGAGCCCCTCCAGGCTCCTTTGTGCTTTATTATCTAAGGTGGCCTCACTCTCCGCCTTTCCGTTTGTCCTCTGTGGGCTTACATGGCGCACACTGTTATTCATTCTTTCGGTCGAGCAGGTCGAGAGGGAGCATTTAAAAATATATATTTAGTTTAAAAATATTTGGGATGGATCTCCCTACTGACCTCTGAGAACCGGAAATGAGTTTGTACAAAAGTCAGAACTGTGGTTTGAGAATGGGAACGAGGCTGGGGCTTCCTGGGGGTGCTCCCGCTCGCTGGCAGCCATGTGCCTTGACAAGAGTGGGCCGGGCCTGGGCCCAGAGGCTCTTCCTGTCTCGAAAGGGAAGGCAGAACCGCACTGAACATTCCACTTACGAAGAGGGAAGAGAAGGATCCGCGACTGCCTTAGGCCACAGGACGTGAGGCGGACCTGGGTTACCCCAGTCTCTCTCCAGGGTGGACAGTGACCTCTCTTCATTTTGTAGGGATAAGACAACAGCCAGCTAACCTACGGGAATTATACTGCGGGGCCTTGTGTGCTGCTTCTGAGAGGTTAACCTGGAAACTAAGCTCAGAAGTAAGGAAATAAAGTGCTTCGGCGCTTACCCCTGCAGTGGCCTGGGTTTGCAGGTTGCTCTGTGGCTCCTAGGCCAGTGCCTTCCAGTGAAGGCACTAGAGCTGGGGTCCCAACCCCTCACTTGAAGAACAGTCAGAATCGTTGGAAGGGATCTTGGGGCTCCTCAAGCCTTTTTGACAGAGGAACCCAGAGGGGTAAAGTGACACCCAAGAATACAGAGAAAGTTCTAGGCATGGCCAAGGGGAGTACATTCCCCATGGCACTGTGCTGCACTGTGCCAGCAGCTCAGCAGGG
>PVJI01027067.1:0-18181 GCA_004026765.1 Micronycteris hirsuta
CTCTGACTGAAATGAGAGCTTTCTCCTAAGTAGAATTAATTATAGGACTTTCTGTCTGGGGTGAGTTAATATATGTAATACGCATGACTAAGTATATTAATACATGTAAAGAACTTAGCACAGTGTTGCATACAGAGTAATTGCTCAGTACATATTCACTGTTATTGTTATAATAATTATCATTGTTATCACGATTGTTAACTAATTGTTAGCTACACTTACATATTATTTGTCTATGTGTTTATTTATATCACCCCATCCCCACCAGTCTATAGCTGCTTACCAGGAAAGAAGACACTCTCTTTTATTTAGTGCTATAGACTCAGAGCCTAAGACAATGCATAGCCTATAGTAGGTACTCTGCTTCAGAAATTAGAGTCTCAAATCCAAAAATTCCAGAGAAGGATTCTGGTTAGCCTACCCTGGTCAGGTGCTCATCTTTAGACCAATCAACTGAAGGGGGAAGGACAGAGGTATGTTATACAAAATGCTGCCTTTCATCAGCTGTGGTGAGCGAAGAGAGATGGCTAAACTGGATAATCCCATACACATCTGCTAGAGTTCATGAGGACCCTCTCCAAACACCAAATTTGGTTATTTATCCATAGTAGCCATTTTAGGGTGATCAAGAGTCTCAGAATAACTTTACACTCTCAAGGTCAAGATATCCTTTATGCCACTTGTAAAATTGTGTTATATGGCTTTGGCAGACAAAAAGGAGTTTTGAGGAATAAATTTGAACAAATTTCCAAGCATCAAAAATGGGGATAATACCAACGTGTTCATAAAATGATTGAATTGAACTGAATTATAATTCACTAAAGTGCAATAAAAATACCATCTGAGACAGACTCAAAGCTATTTTGCAAATCAGGATCTCAGCAGGCAACTTCAGTTCATCAGTCAACTGGAGTTCCCCAGCATCTTGTCTCTGTTGAAGCATATCACTCATCTCCCTGACTCTTTTGGAATGGCTTTCAGGGATAGTTACACATCTCATTTTTCTATACATCTTCCCCAGTACCAGAGTGGTATACTTCACAGCAATTACTCAATTAATAACTAGCTAAGGAATAAAAAAAAAAGGTGGACATAGGTGATCACCTGTGCATGTCCCACCCTATACAATATGAGGGAAAAGGAGCAGGGGGCTTTGGTAGTTGAATTACACTATCCTTGAGATAAGAGAACCCTCCAACAACCTCTCTATCTATGTGGATACCCAGTAGATTTTTCTCACAAGAGAAATTCCCTGATCTCTTTAGAGTTTTTTTAAATATTTTTAAAATTATTTTTAACTGTAGTAAAATATGCATAACATTACATTTATCATCTTAACAATTTTTTAAGTGTACAGCTCTGTGGCATGAAGTCCATTCACATTATTAAGCAACCATCACCACCATCCACCTCCAGAACTCTTTTCATCTTGCAAAACTGAAAATTTGTATCCATTAAACAGTAACCCCATTCCCCTCCCTCCAGCCCCTGGAAATAGAAAATATTCTCAACAGATCTGCCAAAGCTTTATACCTTTCCATTTATGACCACTTTGAAGACAGATCTGAGGGTGGGAGAGTGTGATTTTCAAACCCAGCTTCATTGCATCGTTACTGGGGAACTTTGGAGAGTTATAACAACTTCTTGAACTTTCCCCCAAACCAATTCACTCCAAACTTCAAATCTGGGATCTATGTTTCTCAATAGCTCCTGGGTGGTTTCATTACACAATGGGTGTTCAGAAACGGCCCTTGACTGGGAATCAAGGTGCAACGTTTTAGTTCAGCCCTGTCACTCCTCTTGGAGCCTCAACACTTCTCTCAGAAAATGAAGGGTTAGATGAGCCAACTTAAAGGTCCCTCTGGTGCCACTGAATGACCTGACCCAGGTACAGATCTTCCAGAAGAGAAAGCAGGAAAATTCTTCTGCTCTTGCCAAAAGATCCCAAATTGCACCATGGAGCATAGAGAAAAAGGAACCAGATTAAGTGCCATCAAAAGAGAGATTCAGTTATAAAGTCTTCAGGAGCCATAGATCACTTTTTTATTGACATATAATTGACATATAGCTATATTAATTTTGGGTGGACAACATATATATCAAAATGGTTACCATAATAAGTTTAGTTAACATCCATCACCATTTCTTTCTTCTTATGAGAACTTTTAACATTTACTATCTTAGCAACTTTCAAATATACAATATAGTATTATCAACTATAGTCATTATGCTATACATTACATCCCCAGGGCTTATATATCTCATAGCTGGAAGTTGGTACCTTTTCACTCATTTGCTCACATTTCCCATCCCCTGCCTCTGGCAACCACCAATCTATTCTCTGTATCAGTGAGTATAGATCACTTTTATGGACAAAAAAACTACAGGGTGCTCAGCTGGGCCTGAGCCCACAAATGCTACAACCTCTTTGAGCTGGTCCCAGCCCCAGAAGGCACACCAGGAGGCTAAGAGCTGCCATTTGTTTTGTGGTTTCCTTTCCTCGTCTCTCTCTTTTCTTTTCTCTTTCCTCCTTCCTTCCATTCTACCTTCCATATTTCCCTCCTTCCCTTTTACTGTTCTCCTATCTTTCTTACATCAAGTGAACAGTACCTGGTTAATAGGACTCAATTCATAGCACACTCTACGAACAGTGCGAAGCCCTTCTATTTTATTACATTCTCTTTTGTTCTACTTCCCCAGTTTCATCCCCACATAGGCAAACATCCCAGTGGTTTGATGTCTATCCTTTTGGTTATGTGTGTTCTTATAAAATGTATATTTTTTTCTGTGCTTTCATAAATAGAGTTGTCCTTTAAAAAAAATCATTCCTTACATGGCATTATGTCTGGCAGCCCTGCCTTTGTTGCTGTGCACATCTTCAGATCCTGGCCCCCAGAAATGGGCATCTATTGTGTTTTTTTATGCATCCCCCAGTGATGGGCATCCCTTCCCACCACCACCACAGATAATGCTGGAACATCATCCTTCATGTTTCCCATGGGCCTGAGGGTGAGTTTCTTTGGGAACTGTAACCCAGAGTGGAATAGCTGTGTCATGTATATAAATGTACTTCTGCTTTCCTGAATCTGACAGATTGTCCTTCAGAAGAGCCATCCTTCTAGTGTATATGTCAGCCTGGCCTTCTTCCTGGAGAAAAATCTCTCTTCCACCTCCATAAAATGCATGAAATTCCACCAACAGAAATCCTCTCAGGTTGTAAAGTCTTTTAGATCTTTAAGGGCTCCTCTAACAAAATTCAACTATCCTCCTGTACGAAATACAGAATATGTTTTTCTTCTCCAGGTTTTTATAAAGATCACATAAATAACTCATCAAAGGTGCCAAGCCCAAGTGGTTTGCACATTCATGGATGTTCAATACATTTTGATTTCTTTCCTTTCTTTGAATATTGTTTTTAAAAAAAACCTACTTATTAACAACACCTGGGAAGGGAGAGGGATTGAGAAGGGGTGGGGATGAGCTATCTTCCAGAGCACAGCTGTCAGAGAAAACAGGAGCCTAGAATAGCAAAGTCATCAGACTCAGGATCATCACGTAGGGGAGACCCCACCGGAAAGCTGTTACTTATAGCAAGACACTGTTGCAGGGCTTGTTAAAACAGGAGTTTCTGATTCTGGAAGTCTGGGTGGGGCCTGAAAATTTGCATTTCTCACAACTTCCCAAGTGATACTGATGCTGCTGGCTTAGATCACATTACATTGCCTAAATCTCCTTCATATAACTCAGTGACTCTAAGCTTTTTCTAGATTGTCCTTAGAAATAATTCACTCTGACAGGAGAGGCATAAGATAATTTCAGGCATCCAGAATGAGTCAGATAGAGACCTCAACAAATGAACAAACCAAAATCCATGTTAAGATTTCATTTGATATATTCTTTTAATATATAAACTCAGCAAATGGATTTTTATTTTTAGAATTTAGGCTGGATGAACAAATTCACCTCCATTACTTCTATTGAACCTATAATCTCCTTTCTATGTGTACCTTCCTACAGCAATGTTTTCTGACAAGACACTTCACCTCTTGAGGACTTGCCTGGCCTTCTTATCTGACAGCTATTTTGGGTGGTACTCTGGGGCTTTGGGCCCTCTAATAGCCTCCCTATGGCACTTTAGAGTTAGTAGAACTGAAGAGAAGCTCTATTCCAATCTTCTCAGTTTATGGAAGTGAATTCACTTGCAAGAAATACACACAGAAGTATAAAGAGCTGCAGGACTGAAGTCTGGAATGGACCTGGGTATGAATGCAACCTGTGCCACTCCTCATTAACTTGAACACTGGTCCCAGGACATGTGTCAACCTTGCCAGCCTCAACTCCCCCTTCCATGGAATGGGCATCAAAATACCTACTGTCACATAAAAACCAAATTTAGTAAGGATTATTGCGAGGGTGGGGGGATGGGGGCAGATGCAATAGAGAGAACACTGTAACCTATAAGATCTACAAGTTTCTTAAGAGTTAGGAAAAAAGAGTTTTTCTTTTATAGAAAGATAAATGAACAAAGCTAGAAAGAACCAGTTGTGGGGAAGTGAGAGGAAAGGGTGGCATGATAGGGTACTAGACCAGAGAATATTTTACCTTGAGATCAGCCTATTTTCCAGGAGGGACCCCTGAAGAGAAGCTGCATACAGACTCCAGCTTATGGTGGGCCAAAGTTCAAGGGCCTGGGGAAAGGAGAGAGGAGTAATCAAAGAGTAGTTAACAATCATTTTGTTCCAGTGAATCAATGGGGACAAGCAGTTTACCTAATCATTTATGGGGCAAAAAAAAAGGGAACTTGTATCTGCATCTGGCCTTGTCATCAGTAAATACAGACCTGCATCTTTAGACAAGTCATATGGGGAAGGCTGGTTCTTTCAGTGAGCCACTTTCCAGAACACAAAAGGGTGAGGGGATTTCTTAACCTTCAGGTAAAATTTGCCATGGTCACTGCCTACCTACAGGATTGGCAAGAAACTTTATCAATCAGTAGGAAGTTTGACAGGGGCTGGACCAAAACAAGAATCTGGAGGTCTTGGCTTCTAGCTTGTCAGGATTTCCTGAGCACAATTATCCTCCCCTCACACCACACAGAGAAGCTCTACTTCCATCTCTTTTATAGATTGGAGTTCAGAGTAGGATTTCAGTTAATAATAAAGATCTCTGAGGGGGGGGGGTGGAAATCACTGAATTGCAACTGCCACTCTCCAACTCTTACAATCTATGATTCGGTGAAATATTTAAGAGAAAATGCTTTAAGTCACACCAGAATGGTGGTATAATCAGGGTGTGGTCAAATGATAAACCTTTGACATCAAATTTCAGATCCTTCAGGCAGATTCTCTGGAACACCAGTGCCAGACAAAACCTGACAGAGGTCCAGGTGCAAAAGAAGCTAATTCACAGATAGTCCATTCTGCAGGTTTTCAGAGCTGGGAGTCCTGGCTGATGCTGTTCCTGCTGTCCAGGGCTGGACCATTTGCAGGCCCTACAGTATCCACGCTGTCTTGGAACAAGTCTTTGAGGTGACCCTTTTTATCATTTCCTGTCTCATTTATGCTGGGGCTAGAGTCTCTGAGCCCTGTAGACCAATGCCCCTCCTTCCTCGTTGTTTTTCCCATTTCTTTCTTCTCACTTCTTGAAAAGAAAAATCGCCCTGGAAAACAAAAGTGCTCTTTCCCCATTTTCTATCACTCTGGTATAAACAGGCTTGAGATATTTATTTGAGTCATGGTAAAATAAATCAAATATATTTATTACACAGCTGAGTTTGGAAATTGAGACATATATCTCTTATGTTTCTTTTCCTAATTCTACATATATCACTTGTTTGGTTTCATGACATAACTAGAACCCTGAGAATGTGCTCAAAATATGCAGTCTCTTTCTGTAGTGGCCCTGCATGAATGCTGAGCTGTATTTACCATGGTATTTCTTACTGCCAATTGAGGCTAATAAATAAAACTTGTCATTTTTACTTTATAACTCAGAATTACTCAAATGTGTCCTTGTCAAAATAACCTATGTTGAAGAAGAGCTGGTAAAAAAAAATGTGTTTTTTCTCCCCTTTAATCAATAAGAATTTTACTTCTTGGAACTCTGAATAGCAGTGAGACAATCATACCCAACTTAAAGAAGCACTTACCATATTTTTCAGACTATAAGATGCACTTTTTCCTTCAAATTGGGGAGGAAAATGGGGGTGCATCTTATAGTTCAAATATAGCTTACCTGGCTCACATTGGTGAAATAGTATGTTATTTATGTTATTAAATATTTTACCACATTTTTTGCTTCAAAAATTTTTTTTCCTATTTTTCTCCTCTAAAACCTAGGTGCATCTTATGGTCCAAAAATACGGTATTCCCATTCCATGCATCTCCTTATGCCACTCTGAAGCTCCCACTCCTAGAGCCTGATCCTTTCTCTGTGGTCAGGTCAGAATTTTTATGAGTTTGGCTAAAGTCTTATGAGTACCAGAGTTCAAGGAGGGAAGAGACAAGGTGACTCTTAAATAACAGATCAAGACAGAGGTTAGAGTGAGTTTCTAATGACTCAACCTAATAATATTTGAGAGTAAACTTTATAAAATCATGTTGCCAGTGTATCATATTCATTTCATCTGAGACTCTGAAATGCATGACACTCTAATTTTGTTTAGTTAGACATGGAAAACAAAACCACTCTCAAAGTTAAGTAAGTTATGTCACAGATAACATGAGTTCACTATAAAGCAAGGTATATAAGTTTTTAAAAAATCTATGTAGTGGGTATGCTCTATAGGTCAATACCAGAAGATTTCAAGATATAGATTTTGGTACATATTGTTTATTTGACCATGGTAAGTAACTGAAAACATGGAACATGAAGGGAGATTACCAGGTTACCATTATGGGTAGTGGGATCAATCTTATTGGAGACATTCTGAGCATTTATGTAGAACACAGCTGAGAGGAGGAAACAGAGGTATTTATCAACCAATCCTGTCCTCATTGCCTGTATGTCACTCCTTGGGTGTTCTCTTTCTGTAACTTCTTGCTAAACAAAACACTATCGTATACCCAATATCAATTTGACAGACACATTAAAATTATTTGACAAATATATTAAAGCAGTTGTCATAGAAACACTTCAATGAACAATTATGAACAGACTTAAAACAAATTAAAAAGTAGTAAGTCTCAGCAAAGACATAGGAGATATAAAGAACCAAATGGAAATATTAGGCCTGAAAAATATAACTATTAAAATTTAAAATAAGTCAAGGTATGGGCTTCATAGCAGAAAGGATGGAACAGAGGAAGTGAACTAAAAGTTAGAACAATAGAAATTATTGAATGTAACCAACTGAGAAAATACATACACGCACACACACGCACACACACTCAGGAACTGTGGGACTACAAAAACATGAATCTAACATTCATATCACCACAATTCCAGAAGAATAAAAGAAAAAGAGTACGGACAAAAAGTACTTAAAGAAATACTAGCTGAAAGCTTCCCAAAATTGTCAAAAGGCATAAACCTACAGATTCAAGAAGTTGAATGAAACCTAAGTAGTATAAATCCAAAGAAATCCACACTAAGAAATACCATAGTGAAATTTCTAAGAGCAGTGAGAAATGGTAACTTATATATAAAAAAGTAAGTTGAATAGCAGAAGATTTATCATCTGAAAACTCAGAAGTCTAAGAAAGTGGCATTAACATTTTTCAAGTGCCTAAAGAAAAGGACTGGAAATCCAGAGTCATATATCAAGTGAAAATATCCCTCAGGAACAAAGGGGAAATCAAGACACTGTAAGATAAAGGAAGGATTGAGCAAAAAAGAAAAAGGACTCATGGACATGGACACAGTGTGGTGATTGCAGGGTAAGGAGGGTGGGTTGAGGTGGAAAAGGATATAAGGGGAATAACTGGTAATGGGAAAATGCAATAAAAATAAACTATTTTTAAGAAAAATAAGATAATTTGTCATAAACATACCTATTCTGAAATAATAGCTAAAGAAAATTCTCTCAATGGAAAAGAAATGATAATAAAAGAAGTCTTGGAACATAAGAAGGAAGAAAGAGCACAGTAGGTAAAGTCATGAGTAAATAATTGACTTCTCCTCTTGAATTTTCTAGACTATGCATTTTATTTGGAGCAAAAATTATAACACTGTGTGATGTAGTTCTAAATGTATGCAAAGAAGATATTTAAACAATTACTTTACATACTGACAGGAGATAAAAGTATACAAATAGAGGTAAGGTTTATATAGTTCAAGAGAATTGGCATAATGATTAGCACCAGTAGAATGTAAAAAATAAGTATATATAATATAATACCTACAAAAAACACTTAAACACTTAGGTGAAAAAATTACATTCAGAAACACTGTAAACAAAACAAAATGGAATTCTAATAGATATTAAAGTAATCCATGAGGAAGTAAAGAAAAAAATGGATGAAACAAAATAGATAAAATAAATACAAAAAAAAAAAATTTAATGGCAGCCTTAACCCTAACATGGCTACAATCACGTTAAATGTAAGTAGCCTAAATACACTAATTAAAAGACAGAAATTGGCAGAGTGGATTTCCATGGCTCAACTATATGTTGTCTACAAGAAAGTGTCTTAATTATAATGATATAGGCAAATGAAAATAAATAGATTAAAAAAGGTCATATTATGCAGACATTCATTAATCAAAAGAAAGAAAGAGGGGCTGCAGTAAATTTCTCTATAGCTTACTGACCTCTCACTGGTTCGATGCTACCCTTGAAAAATGGCAGTCTCACAATCAAAATAGCTATGAAAATCAGCAGCCTGGAAGCAATTGGATTGGGAAAATAGGGTTTGGAACATCTTTAAAATGATAGAGGATGTCATCATAATTTAGAAAAATAAAAATTAACAGAAAGCTATTACTTTCTACCTGTTGACAGTCAAAGACAAGAAGTAAGTCATAATACTGAATGCTGATGAATGCAGCATAAAACTCATTTTTTGTATCAGTGGAGGTGTTTATGTGAAGCAGATTTCGTCACACAAAATCCGTGGGGGACTGTAACCGAACGCATGAATCAATCTCACTCAGAGACATGCTTGGAGAAGGAGTTCCGGTTGCCACGGGTCTTTCCCTCAATCTCTGGAAAGGCCCCGGGCATAGCTCAGCCAGGCTTTTTATTAGAAGTTTTAGGACACATTTACATTGGATTGATTATTCATGAACTTAAGCAGAACAGGTGTCTTCAGTTAGGTCATGAAGATATATGGGAAGGGGATAGATAAGTGGTAGGTTTACTCAGTAAGGTAAACATTTGGGGTACAGAGCATTAGATGTAACTTCAGGTCCTGTGGCAGACAGGACCAGGGCAATACATTAAACAGGAGACAAGTAAATTGAGGGTAAGCTAGCTAGGGCTGTTAACTCTTAGGACCATAAAACATTGAGGCAGGGAAGAATTTCAGGGATCCATTAACTTGAGCTTCTTGGCTTTGGGGAAAGAGACTCAGCAATGCAGAGAATTTCTTAAGAAACATTTTTGCCAAATTCCCATTAGAGAATTCTTTTTCCACTGACATGGATCAGCTGGCCAACCTGGGAGGGTTTCTTCACGTGGAGCCGTGCTCAGATGCGTGGATTCCCGGGACAGCATTTCTCCATGCGTGTGCAAAGAATTCCTGCCACATATATGAACACAATCCATCCAGAAAGCAATTTGGCACTATGAACTAGCACTTTAAAATATGCATACCCATTTAACAAATATTTACTGAGCACCTATTATGTGCCAATTTTTAAGGGCTCATGAAAAAGCAACTTTTTCTTGAATACAAAATTATGGCATACTCTCTGACCCAATAATCCTTTATTCTAGTCTAATAAAATAATTAGAGGTGCAGAAAAGATTGCCATAAGGTATGTCAATCATCATGTACAATATCACGAAATTAGCTACAACTTAAATATCCAAAATAAGAAGTTAAGTGTTGGCGAGGATGTGGAGAAAAGGGAACTCTTGTTCACTGTTGGTGGGAATGCAGATTGGTACAGTCACTGTGGAAAATGTTACAGAGTTTCCTCAAAAGTTTAAAAATGACGCTGCCTTATTACTCAGCAATTCCACATCTAGGAATATAACCCAAGAAATCTGAAGCACTAATTCAAAAGAATACATGCATCCGTGTGTTTACTGCAGCATTATTTATAATAGCCAAAATTTGGAAGCAGGCCAAGTGCCTATCAGTAGATGATAGTAGATAGTAGACTACTTCACGCAATGGAATAATAGTGGGTTGTAAAAAAGAAGGAAATCTTACCTTTTGCGACAGCATGGATGGACCTGGAGAGTATTATGCTAAGTGAAATAAGCCAGCTAGAGAAATACAAATACCATATGATTTCACTCACATGTGGAATCTAATGAACAAAATAAATAAACAAACAAAAGAGAAACAGACTGATAGACACAGAGAAGAGACTGACAGCTGTTAGAGGAGAGAGGTATTGGGAGGCAAGGTAAAAAAGTTGAAGGGATTAAGTAAAAAATAAAGTCATAGACACAGACAACAGTTTGGTGATTACCAGAGATAAAAGGAGTTGGGGGTGGTAGAGGATGGTAAAGGGGTGATAAATGGTGATGGAAGAAGACTTGACTTTGGGTGGGGAATACACAATACAATATAGAGATGATGTATTATAGAATTGTATGATTGAAACCTATATAATTTTATCAACCAATATCATACCAATAAACTCAATAAAATTTTTAAAAAGTAAGAAAATAGTTTAATAAAGATGCAATACTGCAATGAAACACACTTCAGCTATTATCTGATGTGTTACAAATTAGTAGTTACAAAATAATCATGGGAATGTAAAGTATAGCATAGGGACTACAGTCAATAATATTTTAATAACTATGAATGGTGCCAGGAGAGTACTTTTAATATCAGGGGATCACTTTCCACAGCATATGATTATGCAACCACTATGCTGTCCACCTGAAATTAAAACAAAATAATATTGAATGTGCAAACTGTAACTGAAAAATAAAAATTAAAAAAACTGATATGTTGGTATTTTACGTTTTTAAATGGCATGTGAAAACACTGATGCTATAACCCTCAAGTTAAGAAAAGTAAGATGTAAATTACTTCACTGAGATTATAATTTACATGAGTTTTTTTTTAATTATTTTATTGTTGTTCACTTACAGTTGTCTGCATTTACCCCCCACCCCCAACCCCAGGCAAACCCACCTCCCTCCCTTGCTTCCACCCCCCCCCTTGGTTTTGTCCATGTGTCCTTTGTAGCAGTTCCTGAATACCCTTGTCCCCATTATCCCCTTCCCCTTCCCCTCTGGTTACTGCCAGATTGTTCTAAATTTCAATATCTCTGGTTATAATTTGTTTCTCTGGTTGTATTTTGCTTGCTTACCTCACAAGCGTCTTGGCTGTGGCTGATCTGAGTTCCCCGGTAGCTGATCTGGCTTTGGTGCCTTCTCTCGTAAGTCCTTAAATAAAACCCCTTAACATTTCATATAGTAAAGGCTGCGTGATGATGTACTCCTTGAACTTGACTTTATCTGAGAAGCACTTTATCTGCCCTTCCATTCTAAATGACAGTTTTGCTGGATAGATTATTCTTGGTTGTAGGTCCTTGCTTTTCATGATTTGAAATATTTCTCTCCAGCCCCTTCTTGCTTGGAAGGTCTCCTTAGAGAAATCCGCTGACAGTCTTAAGGGAATTCATTTGTAGGTAACTGTCTCCTTTTCTCTTGCTGCTTCTAAGATTCTTTCCTTATTCTTGACCTTGGGTAATGTTATTATGATGTGCCTTGGTGTGTTCCTCTTTGGGTCCCGTTTCTTTGGGGTTCTCTGAGCTTCTTGGATTTCCAGGAAGCCTATTTCCTTTGCCAGATTTGGGAAGTTCTCGTTCATTATCTGTTCAAAAATACGTTCAATATCTTGGTGTTCCTCTTGTCCTTCTGGCAGCCCTATGATCCGGATGTTGTGTCGTTTACAAATGTCTCTGAGGTTCCTGAGTCCCTCCTCATTTTTTTGAATTCTTGTTTCTTCCTTCTGGTCCACCCCATTGGTTTGAGTCCCAGCTTCCTTTTTTTGTCTATTGGTTCCCTGTAAATCTTCCTCCGTTATCTTTATCGTTTTGTTCATATGTTCAACTATTTCTTCCAGGTTTGTGAGCATCATGATTACCAGTGTTTTAAACTGGGCATCTGTTAATTTGCTTAACTCTTCATCCGTTAGTTGTAATTTGTTCTGATCTTTTGTTTTGGCCATTTTCATTCTTTTTTATTTCGGCGCACCTGTCGGAGTCTTAGGTGTTTGTCAGTGCCTGACAACCTGGGTCGCTTTTTTGTGATGTTTCCTCTGGGGGCGGGGCCTGGGAGGGAGCAAAGGCGTCTGCCGTTCACCGCCGCTCCCTATCACCCTCTGCTCCCCAGTTCCCCACTGCCTTTTCCACCAGTCTCGGCCCTGCTGGTTCCCACTGGCCTCTCCAGTTACGCCGCCGGCCTGCGAGGTTCACCCGTTGCTCGGGGTAGAGTTTTGTTTAGGCGTTCGCGGGGTGAGTTCCTCCGGGCAAACTGCCTCCCACTCCGCTCCTCCGCTCGGTTCTGCCCCACTTACCGGCCTGGATGTACGTCCTCCCCAACTTCCTGGGTGTCAGACTTCCCTTCAGTTCGATTCTGTCCATTCTGGTTGTTTATTTTTCGCTATTGAGTTCGTTGTTTAAACTCTCTGGTTGTGAGCGGTGGTGCCGTGCGTCCACCTACGCCGCCATCTTGGCGGAAGTCCTTATATGAGGTTTATATCCTGCTTTAATCTGTGCATTTATTAAATTGTGGTTTTCTGTGGGTAATGGGCTATTTAGTAACTCTGAATTTCCTCTTCTGTATTTTTTCTGATTTTTCTAAATTTTCTGTTCTAAAAATGGATCCTTTTTATAATTAGAATAAAAAATGCTAAATATGGATAATAACTCTCCACAAGGTTTTGTAAGGAAAAATTGTGTAGGACTGAATTTATGTGTCTTTAAATGTAGAGTAGAAATGTGCACACACATATGTATGCACACACCTCCCACCGAACATTGTAGCTGATTGTTAAACTTGTGACAGGTGGGCATTTAATATAGGTACTAAAATTGGAGTTTATTGTGCTTCTATTTACCAATTTGGTTCTACCAAAAAATATGGGCAGGAAACTTGAGGCAAAGTCCCAAGAAACACAAATTAAACTATTGTACTTCCTCATTAGGCCACTTCACCTGTATCTTAATAACATGAAGTCATACTGTATATATTCTATGAACAAGTATTTCTTTAAATGATACCCTAAGGTTTTGAATGTGTCCACATGCCGTTAGCAATGTCCAAAGCATTTGGGTGCTCAAGAAAAAAAGCCATCTCACAACTAGAAACTTTAAGCAGTTGTTTCTGATTGTGAATGGAAATTCTGCACTATAGAAAATGGAGTTTCAATGCATTTAAGTGTTCATGTAATTATGGAGAGAACCACCTCATTCTTTGTGTTAGTAACATTATTAAACAACAGGGATACATCATAATCTATTTAGCCACTCTCCTATTAATGAAAGTTTGTTTCCAATATTATGCCTTCATAAACAACAACGTAATGAGCATTTTGAATATAAATGCAAAGCCTTATTTTCTTCTTTTGTGTTTTATTCATTTCCATTATACAAATAAAGCAGGAATATATGAGCTCTGCCCAGAAGTCCAGCCATTTAATATAACAAGAACAGTGCACCAATGTAACCTGGCAGCCAAGAAGGAATGTGCATGCATGAACATTGATGACTACATTGTACTAGTCAGTGGGAGAAGTAGACACTGTTGAGTGAGTATGCGTACTGTGTGGCCATCACATTCAAAATAATTGCGCAAGTAGAGCAATGAGTCTGCATCCAATTTTGTATTAAGCTTGAACATCCTCCACAGAAACTATTTGGATTATTCAGAAGGTTACAGCTTTGGGCAACTGGTGATTGGCAGCTTCATCATAGGACAACATGCCTGCTCATGCATCACGTCTCATGCAGAGATTTTTGGCAAAACATCAAATCACCCAGGTGACTCAGCCCCTCCTACAGCCCAGATCTGGAGCTCTGTGACTTCTGGCTTTTCCCGACACTAAAATCACCTTTGAAAGGGAAGAGATACCAGATTGTCAATGAGATTCAGGAAAATACAATGGGGAAGCTGATGGCAATTGGGAGAACTATGTGAGGTTCCAAGGTGCATGCTTTGAAGAGGACTGAGGCATCATTTTCGTACGTACAATGTTTCTTGTATTGTATCTTCTTCAATAAATGTCTTGATGTTTCATATTGCGTGGCTGGATACTTTATGGACAGATCTCGTACATTCTCAGAATGCAGAATCAAAGCTCATCTTAATCCCAGTGCTCTCTGTAAAGGTAACTGCTATTATCATTTTGGTATGAATCTCTCCAGAACATCTGGAACCAATTTACATGCGTACAACTATCCGTAGACACATATAGCTTTGCTTTGTGTAAATGACATGTAATATATTTTTCTACAACATGTATATTTCACTTAACAGTAAGTATGGTGATATTTTTATGTATAAGTGTGTCTATCCTATTTATTTTCACTGCTGCATTAGGTTTATACATCAATGTTTATTTAACAATTTGCCTATAAATAGACTTTTTTAATTCTTACTGTTTTAGACCATTATAAACTGTTATTATATATGTAGTATATATATTATTTTTAAAATTTTTTCCTTTTTTAAAAATTACATTATTGTTCAATTACAGTTGTCTGCATCCTCTCCCCTCCCTTACCCCCATCCCCTCCAAACCCAGCTCCCTCCCCTACCTCCACCCTCCCCCTTGGTTCTGTCCAAGTGCCCTCTATAGTGGTTTCTGAAAACCCGTCTCCCATAGTGCCCTCCCCCCTCCTCTCTAGCTATTGTTAGAGTGTTCTTAATTTCAATGTCTCTGGTTATTTTTTTCTTGCTTTTTTTTTTGTTGTTGATTATGTTCCAGTTAAGGTGAGATCATATGGTATTTGTCCGTCACTGCCTGGCTTATTTCATTTAGTATAATGCTCTCCAGTTTCATCCATGCTGTTGCAAAGGGTAGGAGCTCCTTCTTTCTCTCTGCTGTGTAGAATTCCATTGTGTAAATGTACCATAGTTTCTTGATCCACTCATTTGTAGATGGGCACTTAGGTTGCTTCCAGCACTTGGCTATTGTAAATTGTGCTGCTATGAACATTGGAGTGCATAGGTTCTTTTGGATTGGTGTTTCAGGTCTCTTAGGGTATAATCCCAGCAGTGGAATTGCTGGGTCAAAGGCAGTTCCATTTTTAGTTTTCTGAGGAAATTCCATACTGTTTTCCACAGTGGCTGCACCAGTCTGCATTCCCACCAACAGTGCAGTAGGGTTCCCTTTTCTCTGCATCCTCTCCAACATTTGTCTGTTGCTTTGTTTATGATAGCCATTCTGTCCGGTTTGAGGTGGTATCTCATTGTGGTTATAATTTGCATCTCTCCGATGGCTAATGATGTTGAGCACCTCTTAATGTGTCTCTGGGCCCTCTGTATGTCCTCCTTGGAGAAATATCTGTTCAAGTCTCTTGCCCATTTTTTAATTGTATTTTTTTTTTTGTTTTTGTTTTTGTCTTCCTGGAGTGGAGTCGTGTGAGTTCTTTATATATTTTGGAGATCAAACCCTTGTCTGAGGTGTCATTGGCAAATATGTTTTCCCATACGGTTGGTTCTCTTTTTATTTAAATACTGTTTTCTTCAGCTGTGGAGAAGATTTTTATTTTGATGAGGTCCCACTTGTTCTTTCCTTTATGTCCCTTGCTCTAGGGGACATATCATTGAAGATGCTGCTGTGTGGAATGTCTGAGACTTTCCTACCAATGTTTTCCTCTAGGACCTTTATGGTGTAACGACTTATATTTAAGTCTGTTATCCACCTTGAATTTATTTTTGTGCATGTGTAAGTTGCTGCTAGAGTTTCCTTTTTTTTGCATGTAGCTGTCCATATTTCCCAACACCATTTGTTGAAGAGGCTATTTTTATTCCATTTTATGGTTCCCCCCTTTGTTGAAGATTAATTGCCCGTAGAGACTTGGGTTTATTTCTGGGCTCTCTGTTCTGTTCCATTGGTCTATGAGCCTGTTCTTATGCCAGTACCAGGCTGTTTTGATTACAGTGTCCTTGTAATACAGTTTGATTTCAGGTTTTGTGACCCCTCCTACTTTGCTCTTTTTTCTCAAAATTGCAGCAGGTATTCAGGGTCGTTTATGATTCCATATAAATTTCTGAAGTGTTTGTCCTATATCTGTGAAATGTGCCATTGGTACTTTCATAGGGATTGCATTGAATCTATAAATTTCTTTGGGTAGTATGGACATTTTGATGATATTGATTCTTCCGGTCCATGAGCATGGTAGATGTTTCCATTCGTTTGTGTCTGTCATGATTTCTTTCTTCAATGTTGTGTAGTTTTCTGATCACAGGTCTTTTACCTCCATGGTTAGGTTTATTCCTAGGTATTTTATTATTTTTGTTGCTATATCAAATGGGATTTTTTTCCTGATTTCTGCTTCTGATGTTTCATTGTTGGTATACAAAAATGCCTTTGATTTCTGGATATTGACTTTGTATCCCACTGTTTTGCCAAATTCATTTATTAGATCGAGTAGTTTTTTGGCGGAGTCTATAGGATTTTCTATGTACACTATCATGTCATCTACAAACAATGACAGTTTTGTTCTCTCCTTTCCAATTTGGATGCTTTTTATTTCTTTTCCTGGTCTGATCTCTGCGTCTAGTACTTCCAATACTATGTTGAATAGAAGTGATGAAAGCAGACATCCTGTCTTATTCATGATCTTAGTGGGAAAGATTTTAGTTTTTGTCCATTGAGTATAATGTTGGCTATAGGTCGTTGATAGATGGCCTATATTATGTTGAGGAATGCTCCCTCTATTCCCACTTTGCTAAGTGTCTTTCTCATAAATGGGTGCTGTACCTTATCGAATGCTTTTTCTGCATCTATTGATATGATCATGTGATTTTTGTCTTTCCTTTTGTTTATGTGATGTATTACATTTATTGATTTGCAAATATTGCACCATCCTTGCATCCCTGGGATGAATCCCACTTGGTCATGGTGTATGATCTTTTTAATATATTGTTGGATGCGGCTTGCCAATATTTTGTTGAGGATTTTAGCGTCTATGTTCATCAGCGATATTGGCCTGAAGTTTTCTTTCTTTGTTGTGTCTTTATCTGTTTTTGGGGTGAAGATGATGCTGGCTTCATAAAAAGAGTTTGGGAGCCTTCCATCATTTTGGACTTTTTGGAATAGTCTGTGAAGGATAGGGGTTAGCTCTTCCTTAAATGCTTTGTAGAATTCTCCTGTGAAACTATCTGGTCCAGGGCTTTTGTGTGTTGGGAGTTTTTTGATTACTGCTTCAATTTTGTTTGCTGTTATTGGTCAGTTCAGGCTTTCTGATTCTTTTTCATTCAATTTTGAAAGATTATATTTTTCTAGAAATTTGTCCATTTCACCTAGGTTTTCATATTTCTTGGTATACAGTTCTCCATAGTAGTTTCTTACAATCCTTTGTATTTCTGTAGCATCAGTTGTAATCTCTCCTCTTTCATTTCTGATTGTGTTTATCTAAGTCCTCTCTCTTTTTTCCTTGATGAGCCTGCTTAAAGACTTGTCGATTTTGTTTATCTTTTCAAAGAACCAGCTCCTGGATTCATTGATCCTTAGAATTGTATTTTTAGTCTCTATGTCATTTAATTCTGCTCTGATCTTGGTTATTTCCTTCCTTCTACTTGCTCTGGGTTGTCTTTGTTGTTGTTCCTTGAGTTCTTGTAGGCGTAGGGTTAGGTTGTTTGTTTAAAATGTTTCTATTTTTTTTAGGTAGGCCTGTATTGCTATGAACTTCCCTCTCAGGACTGCCTTCACTGTGTCCCATAGGTTTTGGGTTGTTGTGCGTTCATTTTCATTTGTTTTGAGAAACTTTTTTATTTCTTCCCTAATCTTATTCTTGACCCATTCTTTGTTTAATAGCATGCTATTCAATCTCCATCATTTTGAGTGCTTGGCTTTTTTTTCTTTGGGGTTGGTTTTTA
>PVJI01027068.1:0-18280 GCA_004026765.1 Micronycteris hirsuta
TTCTAAATGAAAGTTTTGCTGGATAGATTATTCTTGGTTGTAGGCCCTTGCTTTTCATGATTTGAAATATCTCTCTCCAGCCCCTTCTTGCTTGGAAGGTCTCCTTTGAGAAATCCGCTGACAGTCTTATGGGGATTCCTTTGTAGGTAACTGTCTCTTTTTCTCTTGCTGCTTGTAAAATTCTTTCCTTATTCTTGACTTTGGGTAATGTAATTCTGATGTGCCTTGGCGTGTTCCTCTTTGGGTCCCGCTTCTTTGGGGTTCTCTGAGCTTCTTGGACTTCCAGGAAGCCTATTTCCTTTGCCAGATCTGGGAAGTTTTCCTTCATTATCTGTTCAAAAATATGTTCAGTTTCTTGGTGTTCCTCTTGTCCTTCTGGTAGCCCTATGATCTGGATGTTGGGTCGTTTACAAATGTCTCTGAGGTTCCTGAGACCCTCCTCATTTTTTTGAATTCTTGTTTCTTCCTTCTGGTCCACCCCATTGGTTTGAGATCCAACTTCTTTTTTTTTCCTGTTGGTTCCCTGTAAATCTTCCTCCATTATCCTTATCATATTCTTCATCTGTTCAATTATTTGCGTCCACCTATCTTCCAGTTTTGTTAGCATTTTGATTACAAGCATTTTAAACTGCGCATCTGATAGGTTGACTATGTCGTCATCCATTAGTTGTAATTTGTTCTGATCTTTCATTTTGGCCATATTCATTCTTTTTATCTCGGTGCACTTGTCAGCTGGCAGGTGCCTGCAACCTGGGTCACTTTTTGGGTGACGTTGCCTCTGGGGGCGGGGCCTGGGAGGAAGCAATGGCGACCTCCGATCACTGTGGGCTCCCGTCACTCCTCAGATCCCCAGTTCCCCACCGCCTTTTCTGCCAGACTCGGTTCTGCTGGCTCAGCCCTGGCCTCTCTCCAGCAGCATCGCCGGCTTGTGGGATTCACCTGTTGTTTGGGGGTCGCGCCCTGTTCTGGCACTGGAGGCGTGAGTCCCTCCGTGAGAGCTGCCTCTCACTCCGCTCCTCCGCCTGGTTCTGCCCCGCTTACTGGCCTGGATGTTCGTCTTCTCCTGCCTCCTGGGTGTCGGACTTCCCTTCAGTTCGATTCTGTCCGTTCTGGTTGTTTACTTTTTCGCTACTGCTTTCGTTGTTTAGACACTCTGGATGTGTGGGCGGTGAGTGCGTCCACCTACGCTACTATCTTAGCGGAAGTCCTGATATAGACAACGTTTTAATCTACATTTTTCTTTTTAAGATTTTATTTTTATTTATTTTTAGAGAGGGGAAGGGAGGGAGACAGAGAGGGAGAGAAACAGCAATGTATGGTTGCCTCTCACATGGCCCTCACGGGGACCTGGCCTGCAACCCAGGCATGTGCCCTGACTGGGAATCAAACCGAGACCATTTGGTTCCCAGCCCATGCTCAATCCACTGAGCTACGCCAGCCAGGGCATTTAATCTACATCTTTAAAAATGTGAGGAAGTGACTTGTATCTTACTAAGTATAGAAGTGTTAAAAATATAATTCTCATACAGAAAGTGAATTTGTGTAAAAATTTTATTAATATAGTATTGGAGATACCAGGAAAAAAACACAAGACCTAGTTTGAAGAGCATTTCAGGGATTATACAGTAGTAATAGGAGGAATAGTTTTTTCAAATAAATTTACTAAGTTATATATAAGACTGGTAACTTCCTGCAAAACAATTAAGCCATAAAAACATTGGGGGTTAACTACCAAATAATAAAATTATAAAAATTTATCAATTCTTCCAGTTTAACCTACAGAAAGAGTCAGATACAGTTCAATCAGGAGGCAGACAGCCTATCAGTTATTTTAACAAAAAATTGTACAAAGAAGTGCTAACTAAATATTGTTATTAACTGAGTCCACGCCAAGGCTAAACAATAGAGCCATGGTATAGCAGAGACAGCAACTTCAGGAAACAACTGTCACCCCTACCACCTGTAGAACTAAGGGACCACAGAAAGTTACTGGAATCACTAAAATCAAATTTTGGGAGAAGGGGCTTTGTGGAGATGAACCTTAGACTTTCCTGGAGCTTCAGTCTCTGTGAGGGGACAGGATGGGATGAAATGTTGGGAACACTGAAAATGTTGGAAAGGCTATAAACTGGAATTTTTGCTGTTACGGGAAGACACTGCTCTAGCCAGAATGACGTGTTGCTGGGCTAACTCCCCAGAACAGAGGGAAGCAGAGAGGAAGTCCATCACGGGAGCGAGTCTCCTGACCTCCTCTCACCTCGCCATCTTTTTCCAGGAGTCCCCACTCACGAAGTCCAACAGGGAGCAGCAGGGCAAACAAATGGAACTTACGAAGCCCCGCGTGGGCATGATGAAGCCAACTAGAGAAGCGAGGTTAGAGCCTGGAGACAATAGTTGAAAATGCCACAACCTCTGACCTTACACAACAGTGAAATATTCACAATTTAATCAAGAGTGTCCAATTGCATCTAGCAGGTTATGAGAAACACTCTAGCATGATATCAAGAATTGAGCAATCATCGCTTTCCTTTTTCGAAGCCTGGGACACATTTCTTTATCAGAAATGTGTGGTTTAATTAAAAGCTGCACATAGAGTCAAATTTGCTGTACTATTTTCCAGATTTTCTAATTAAAGAGAGTTTGTAGACCATTATTCAGGGATTTTATTCCAAAATTAGACACATATTTGACTTTTTGGCTTGAAATCAATAGCATTACATATTATAAACACAAAGATGTACCCATTTCATGATTCTAGAGTTCTTTTGTGCAGAATTTATAGGATTTTTAGAAATCTCCTATAGCAAATTCTTAAAATCTTAAATATAAGTTATACATGCCCGTAAAGATGTCAGTAGTATATAAAAATGTTTTTAAAAGTAAAAACGTCTATATGCTTCACTTGTATTTACACAAAATAGATCATACTACAGTCTTTCACCTTAATTTCTTCACTTAATATCAAATCTTGCCATCTTACGCAATCATTGTATTATCTTCATTCAAATGTATGAATATACATAATACATTTTAAATTCCTCTGTTGATGGGAATTTAGGTTTTTTATGACTTTTTTATGGCACTACATGATAGAGTGAACATTGAAAACTATATATGATCTTAAGTACAACGCATATATATGCATGCAACACTTCGGATATATATACACAAAACTGTGGAGTTAAAAACTAACAATTGTTATTTTACTATTTATTAGTAGTTGAATCAGCAGTTGGTAACTTGAAAGATGACAATCCTATGCCATTTTCTTACCTTTCCAAAACATTTTTACCCTCAATCCTTCTCTCTCTCACATCCAGATCCCGCACCACGTGAAGCCCTTGCCGTACTACAACTACGACCAGCCGGTGATCGGGTACTGCCAGGCTCACCAGCCGCTCCATGTCAACAAGGGCTACGAAGCAGTGTCCCTGGAACAGGAAGAAACCCCCAGCCTGGAGCTCGGGCGTGACCACAGCTTCATCGCCACCATCGCCAGGTCGGCAGCACCTGCCATTTACCTTGAGAGATTAACAAACTAACGCAAAACTCCTCATTGGGGGACTCGAAGTGTGGGGAGGGAGGGCCTTCATCCTAAAGAAGAATGGGTGTCCAAAATCGCGCAAGCAAGCCGGCTCATCATTCCTGTTAAAACGTTGATGACAAATTGGAAAGGAAAAGCAAAACTGCTTAAAGAGAGCAGATGCACCGGCAGCATAGCCAGGAGAACTACAGAACTTTCTTTACTTTAAAACAAACAACAAGCAAATTTGCTCCTGGATGTAAATAGCAAAAGTGTCGAGTTCTTATACAAATAGATTTCACCCTAGCTACATATAGGTTTGTTTGTATATTTGCTTTTTCTACACTGCATGGTTCCTGGGCTGGAGAACCACTGGGCGGGATGAACCTGGGGTGGGTGGGAAGTTGGGGAGATAATCCAGTTTTCCTTGTTAGGTATGTGTAACTCTCAGACTTTATTTCAATTGCTTTGTTTTGTTTTTCCTTTAAAAATGTTGTTTGTTCTTGTCTGGTTTGTTTTATTTTTATTGTTTACCTGGTCAAGTGATTCTGTTTCCGATGTTAAACGTGGGCATTCAAGCTCATGTTGCACCAAAAGAAAATTTGCTTTACCATGGACCGCAAAGAAACACAATTGGTCACAAAGCCTGACAGAACTACTACAAAGAAAATCCAATAGAATGTGGGTGAACGGTTCCTCCAGACGCATGGTGTGCGCTATGTGAGGAGTTCTCCTTTTTTCCGGTTGTCTGTCCTCACTGTGCATTTTCACGGTGTAAGAAGTCGGAAGGAGGGACCCCTGAAGACCCACAGGGGAAATAACTCCCAGAAACATCCTCAAGTGGACTGGGAGTGTCTGAAGAACAATGGTCACGTGGTCAATGAATGAAACTGCCGAAGTGACAGATTTCTAAACACAAGATAATGTGTGACATTGCTTTTTAAATTATCAATTACTTTTTGTGTAGTTTTATCAATAAAAAATGTTGGAAAAATAAATATATTATTTTGTTGCTAAACCATAGCTCACCTAATGTGGACTGTTTTATCTCTATAACGTGAAGTCCTTCTAGATTAGAATAATTCAATAAGAAATAATTAGCATCCATCAAGTAAGTGCCTTCTGTGTGTTCTACCATCAGGCTGGGAGACTCTACAATGTATAGACAAGAATTATGAGGTGTGGCTTATGCACTAACTTGTTTCACAGTTATTTTTACAGATCTATAATGTAATGCAAAATTATATAACAATGTGGGGGGGGAGTAAGTACTCGTGAAAGAGTGAGAGGTTGTACATATTCTAGGAGAAAAAGAGCTGTGTTAAAATTAATTACTATCTGAAAGAACCATAATGATCACCTATTTTTTAAACCAAAATGATAACTATACATACATCAGTTGAACCATTTTCACTTGACTTCCTTAGGGCCGTATTGCCATATCTCAGCAATTTTCTGATTCACTGGGGGCTTATCAATTTAGCCATTGATCTGATTTACCTCGTTCTATTTTTAAAACAAAATGCAATTATAAAATTTGGTCATCCTTTGTTAGGTCAGGTTTGGCACTCTAAAAGGCGCTAATATACGGTAGTTTCAGTGGGTTTTCTAAAGAGCAAAGTTGATACCTGCCCTCCACTTAATTCCAAATTCTACTAAAATAATAATTGAAAAGCCTTGTGAATATTTTTACATCAAAGTAAACCAACATAGGGTACTAAGCATATTTTTAACTACTATTTTTAATTATACTTGAATTAAAACTCATTTTAAAAATTGTATTTTTTCTATTACCCTTTATCCCCCTTATTCTACGCTTCCCCCTGCAATCACCATACTGTTGTCCATGTCCATGAGTCCTTTTTGTGTTGGCTGGATCCCTCCACCTCTTACCCAACCTCCAGAGCTGTCAGCTTACTCTCTATCTATGGGTATGTCTCTATTTTGCTTGTTAATTCAGTTTGTTCATTAGATTCCTCATATGAGTGAAATCATATGGTATTTGTCTTTCTCTGACTGTCTTATTTCAGTTAGTATAATGTATTCCAGGTCCATCCATGCTGCCACAAAGAGTAATTTTTCTTTTTTATGGCCAAGTAGTATTCCATTGTGCAAATGTCCCATAGTTGTTTCATCCATTCATCCACTGATGGACACTAGGGCTGCTTCCATATTTTGGTGATCGTAAATAATGTTGTAATGAACATAGGGATGCCTATGGTTTCAATTAGGGTTTCAAGTTTCTTTTTTATTTATTTTTATTTATTTTTTTAATTTTTAAATTACTTTATTATTGTTCAATTAGAGCTGTCTGTATTTTCTCCTCTCCCCTCCCCCCCACCCCAGCCAAACCCACCACCCTCCCTTGCTTCCACCCTCCCCCTTGGTTTTATCTATATATTCTTTATAGTACTTCCTGAAAACCCTTCTCCCCACAGTCCCCTCCACCCTCCACTCTGGCTATTGTTAGATTGTGCTTAATTTCAATGTCTCTGGTTATATTTTGCTTGCTTTTTTCTTTTGTTGATTATGTTCCAGTTAAAGGTGAGATCATATGGTATTTGTCCCTCACCACCTGGCTTATTTCCGCTTAGCTTAATGCTCTCCAGTTCCATCCATTCTGTCACAAAGGGTATAAGCTCCTTCTTTCTCTCTGCTGCGCAGCATTCCACTGTGTAAATGTACCATAGTTTCTTGATCCACTCATTTGCTGATGGGCACTTAGGTTGCTTCCAGCGCTTGGCTATTGCGAACTGTGCTGCTATGAACATTGGGGTACATATGTTCTTTTGAATTGGTGTTTCAGGGCTCTTAGGATATAATCCCAGCAGTGGAATTGCTGGGTCCAAAGGCAGTTCCATTTTTAGTTTTCTGAGGAAATTCGATACTGTTTTCCACAGTGGCTGCACTAGTCTGCATTCCCACCAACAGTGCAGTAGGGTTCCATTTTCTCCACATCCTCTCCAACACTTATCTCTTGCTTTGTTGATGATGGCCATTCTGACTGGTGTGAGGTGGTATCTCATTGTGGTTTTAATTTGCATCTCTCTGATGGCTAGTGATGCTGAGCATCTTTTCATATGTCTCTGGGCCCTCTGTATGTCCTCTTTCGAGAAGCATCTGTTCATGTCTTTTGCCCATTTTTTAATTTGGTTTTTTGTCTTCCTGGAGTGGAGTCATGTGAGTTCTTTATGTATTTTGGAGATCAAACTCTTGTCTGAGGTATCATTGGCGAATATGTTTCCCCATACAGTTGGTTCTCTTTTTATTTTAATACTGTTTTCTTTAGCCATGCAGAAGCTTTTTATTTTGGTGAGGTTCCATTTGTTTATTCTTTCCTTTATGTCCCTTGCTCTGGGGGTCATATCAGTGAAGATGTTGCTGCATGGAATGTCTGAGATTTTCCTACAGATGTTTTCCTCTAGGACTTTTATGGTGTCACGACTTATATTTAAGTCTTTTATCCACCTTGAATTTATTTTTGTGTATGGTGTAAGTTTGCTCAAGTTTCGTTTTTTTGCATGTAGCTGTCCAAATTTCCCAACACCATTTGTTGAAGAGGCTATTTTTACTCCATTTTAGGCTGCTGCTACCTTTGTCAAAAATTAATTGGCCATAGAGACTTGGGTTTATTTCTGGGCTCTCTATTCTGTTCCATTGGTCTATCTGTCTGTTTTTATGCCAGTACCAGGCTGTTTTGATTACAGTGGCCTTGTAATACAGTTTGATATCAGGTATTGTGATCCCTCCTGCTTTGCTCTTCTTTCTCAAAATTGCAACAGGTATTCAGGTTCGTTTATGGTTCCATATAAATTTTTGAAGTGTTTGTCCTATATCTGTGAAATATGCCACTAGTACTTTGATAGGGATTGCATTGAGTCTATAAATTGCTTTGGGTAGTATGGACATTTTGATGATGTTGATTCTTCCAATCCATGAGCACGGTATATGTTTCCATTTGTTTGTGTCTTCCATGATTTCTTTCTTCAGTGTTGTGCAGTTTTCTGAGTACAGGTCTTTTACATTTTTGGTTAGGTTTATTCCTAGGTATTTTATTTTTCTTGTTGCTATATCAAATGGGATTTTTCCCCTGATTTTTGTTTCAGGTTTCTTCAGATAAGTTCCCAGAAGAAGAATTGCTGGGTTAAAAAACAGTTCCATTTTTAATTTTTTTAGGTACCCTCCGTACTGCTTTCCATAGTGGCTGCACCAATCTTCATTTCACCAACAGTGCGAAAAGAGTTACCCTTTCTCCACATCCTCCTAGCACTCGTTTATTGATGTATTGATGATAAGCATTGTATTAGGTGATATCTCATTGTTTTAATTTGCATTTCTCTGATGGTGTAACATTGAGCATCTTTTCATATGTCTATTGAATGTCTGTATTTTGTCTTTGGAGAAGTGTCTATTCAGTTCCTTTACCTATTTTTAACTGGATTGTTTGTTTTTATGGTGTTGAGTTTTTTTAATTCTTTGTAAATTTTGGGTATTAACCCATTATTGCATATATCGGTGAATATGTTCTCTCACTCAGTGGGTTGTCTTTTTATTTTGTTGATGGTTTCTTTTGCTGTGCAAAAAACTTTTTAGTTTGATGTAGTCCCAGTTGTTTATTTTCGAGCTCAATCTTAACTGATAAAATATTATGTCATAGTAAATAAAATTTTATTGAAGAGAGATTTTTCACATTGGAACACAGGGCTATTGCAGTCAAAACTCTGGTATCTTTCTTACTAATATTTACAGTCAGGATTACATTATATCTGGCTATGTGCCCCAATTGTTTAAGTAGAATTAATTGATTATGAGTTTAAAAGTTAAAGACAATTTCTTGGCACTGTGATTTTCTTTTAAGAATTATTTCACAGAGTTGAGGCAGAACATTGTGGAGTGCCTGCCCAAATGACAGATTCTCTTAACCCTTCCTACCTTATTCATCTCTCCAACATCACTCGTACAACCCACCTGCCACCCACTCCTGCTTGAGGTAATGTACTAGAAGTCCTGCTTCAAAAAGTTTGATTAAAGTTGGCTTAAGTCAACTATTTATTATGTTTATTTATGTTTCTTATAAGCAAAAAAATCCTACATTGATAGCATTCTTCATGTTATTTAAAACAACATAGTTGGCCAATGATTGCCTCAATATAGCATGAAATACTGAACTGCTAGCAAAACAGGTGGCATTATGAAAATATTTTGCCCTCTAAATATGAAAATTTTCAAACATCTCTTTAAAAATATCATTTACACATGCCAGAGAAAGTGTACACTGAGCTTTGGAAAGCTATTGATAATTAAACAAAAACCAAAACAAAAAAACAAAACCCCCAAAACAACTTTGCTTGAGGGGCCGGAAAAGCCCTTAATGAAAAAATTCAAGCTTGGTATCGTGTGAGAGGTCAGGCGGATTTTCAGAAAAAACAAACAAATAAACAAACAAAAAGCATCTTGAAAATAGAGATATTTCAACAGAGCACTTAAACCACACAGCGGATTTATTAATTCCTTATGCCCAACATTCAGTCATGTCTATGCTGACAGCCTGGTATAACCAATAAGAATATGACTTCTGCTAGTCACCACTCTGGGCTTCTCAGTAATAGGGAGAACATTGTCTACACAGGTAACTTTCACCTAAATTTCTGCTTCATTCACGTGTTTTTTTGCTTGCAAACAGGTGGCCCCAGAGTCCTCCTTGTCCCTCAACATGGAAAACTGTAATTTTGAATTGTGACCCAGTGAGGCATCCAGTGAGGCAAATGGTACATGTGGCATCTTCTTTTTAAAGATTTTATTTTTATTTATTTTTAGAGAGAAGGGAAGGGAGGGAGAAAGAGAGGGAGAGAAACAGCAATGTATGGTTGCCTCTCACATGGTCCTCACGGGGACCTGGCCCGCAACCCAGGCATGTGCCCTGACTGGGAATCGAACTGGGACCGCTTGGTTCCCAGCCCGCGCTCAATCCACTGAGCTACACCAGCCAGGGCGGCATCTTCTTTTTATGCAGAGGAAGGAATATATCACACTTTTATGGACATTTTGAATTTTTGTTTTCTCTGGGTCTAGCTAATATATTTTTCACTGTATTCTTAAAGTCAGAAACTAATTTGATTCTACTTTTTATGTTGAAATGTTAAGGAGCTCTCTCATAGAAAGTTATGCTTCACTTGAAGACTAACCTAGTTATTATTTTGATTTCATACTATAATTTTTAGTGAATCTCTGAAAGCTATGTATGTTGGGAGTACCATGGAGTATTTAAAGAGCAAGGACATTAACACTGTGCCTAGAAGGAATTGTGCACATGAAAAATACAGATCGGAACAGTCAATTATTCAAATATCCTGATTAATTTTTTTTGTAAATATTCTTAGTAATGCTGAGTTTGCAATAAGGAAATATCTAAAATCAGAAGTTTGATTAACATATGCATAAACGTAACTAGGATTTGTAGCTCTACTTATAATATTTCACGTATAACCTTTTGAAACTACAGATATAAATAATAAGAGTAATCACTTGCAGAATGCCAAAAAACTCAATTACTTCATAAAATCAAAAATAGACTATATTATACTATTTCAAATAATTCCACTCGTAATAAAGCCACATGAGGGGAAGGAGGGCTCTCATCCGTTATTGGCCTTCATGCCTCATTTTTATCAGTAACTTGAGTGCGGGTATGGCAGATCTACACTGCAAAGTGTGATTCATGTCATGAGAAAAAGAAGAAAATGTAATATTCCAATCTGTAAACCTTTGCATTTTATGAGCCATCTGTACATGTGGATTGCATTTGGGGATTTTGATTGACAGCTCAATAGTGTAGCACAAGATCACCAAAGAAAGGAAGTCATAGAAATGCTGAAAATAAAGAATGTTACTGTTTGAATCTAAGTTTTACTGGTCAAACCACACCTGGAATTCAGTATCAATGTCAGACTGCCAAGGGGACAACTACAAGAATAGTAACCAGAATATTGAAAGTTATTCAGTCCATAACATGCATCCCTGCTTAAAGGAGAATTGAAAGCAGGATCATTCATTGGGTAAAGCTGTTAAAGCTTTATAAATAATCAATCAGTGGAGAGAAGCAGATTCACTGCTCTGCAGGCCCATGATACACACACACAGTGTTGGTAATTGATTATTACTAACATTTACTTTTTAAATGACAGTTTTCACTCAACATTATTTTGTATTAGTTTTAGGTATACAGCATAACGGTTAGACAATCATCTACTTTTCAAAATGTTCCTCCCAATATTTCAGGTACCACCTGGCACTCTACATAACTGTTATAATACTGTTGACTATATTCCCTGCGCTGTACTTTACATTCCTATGACTATTTTGTAACTACCAATTAGTACTTCTAATCTTTTCAGTTTTTTGGTAATTGATTATTTAACTGAGGAAAGCAAGGCTCTTGAGGCAATAACCTATCTAGGTCCTTGTCAAGCTCCTCATCTCTGCAACTTTCTAATTTCTGAAGCCACATGGCCTCTCTTTAAGGTATACTTGCCATATATACCCCATGGTATATAACTTTTAATTGCCTTTCTTTCAGAAGAGTATAACCAGTCCAAGTTCAGAAATTTAGGTTATGTATCACTGAAACTAAGTTTCAATTTCACTCACTCCAAAGGCATACCTATAGTGACAGCGCTCAGCATTGTTTTTATAAAATTCTGTAACTGCCTCCTGTTTTGTCCCCTGGAGAGCTGAGTTCCTTCTGCCTTATACATCTCTATGATTGTGGTTCCACCGAGGCTGATCATCTTTCTCTTGCCCATAGATCCCACTTATTTGTTACCAAACCTGTTTTGTTTATCTGTAAATAATACTCTGTTCCTCAAACACCTAGTTTGTCCTGCTAGGCCAGACTTGCTTCCACTTATAGTACCTTTTGAGCAGGTGCTTTGTTCTCTGGACAAGTTCTCTTTTAGCTAGCTGCTCGACTTCTTATCCTCTGTTGTTGAGTTTGCACTATTTTAGGAGCACAATCCTATTTCTAAAGAGTGCCTGTTCTGAATGTTGAGACCTGAGTTTCTGATCTGATTGTATTTGAATATGCAAGACCAGTGGCTTGGTTTTTAGGCTTTCGAATGTTAGCATATATGACAATGATCTGAAATGCTTTCAAAAACATATGTGTGAGCCCCACCCATATCATGTCTGCTGAAGGAGGTCAGGGGTCAAGTCTGAGAATGTTCATGTCTAATATGTTCCCTGGTGATGCTGATGTTGTTGGTATGTGGACCACATTTTGGAAACCATTGCCATAGAGAATAGCTATTTTTATCCCTATAGGTTAATGACTGTGCACTGGGACTCAAAGTTTTTATTTCATATTGATTTAGGATTTAATGTTAAATGAGTTTTTAAAATAAGAATTGATTAAAAGCAAGTAGAAGCATTATACAATCATGCAACTTGAAAGGTCCATGACTTTATGTAAAGAGTATTTTCTAAGATGTGCTGTGTAACACTAATAGAAGATGATTTCTGTGAGAGAAAAGAAGAAACAAATAAACATCAGCCACAACAACAATAAAAGAAGTTTCTATAATCAAACTTAATTTATAAAATATTGCACATGACATGTCCCCTTTGGAAAGTCACAAACACTTTAACATTTAAAAGATATCAGAAATATTGTCATCAAGAAATCCCTTTAACTTTGTTTAACCCTGAGTTTTCTAAATGTGCTCAAGCACAATACCCTTCCTCAATTCACTACCTAACAAATTCCTATAGAACTAGTATTTCATAAAACTCACCTGGGAAATGTTCATTAAAAGAATACTCTTTCTTTGACCATGAAGAAAAAGCATGTGCCTTTGCAAATAGCTATTTTCATACTTACAAATGGCATAATGTACTCTTCTGAGATGCATGGAGGCTTTTAAAAAAAAAAATCAAGGACTCAGTATATTTTAATCTCTGTAATAATACAGCAAATGTCAAATTTGTCTGGATTAAGTGAGAGTGAGTAATTAAAATACTAAGAGCCTGGCATCATGAATAGAAAACAGATCTGAAGGAGATTAGGTCCATTGTTTCTACTGTGTAAAGCACTGCAAATCATAAGAAGTCACCGAAGAATACACAGCAATGTAAGCAGCCTTATTATCTGAGTTGAAAAGCTCCTACTCAGTCACTAGCCTCAGGTGAGGTCATTCATTCATCTGTGTCTTCTGGGCCAGACGTTCCCCTCGGACAAGTAATAAAAAAGGGAGTAGGAAGGGCGGAAGAGAGGACCAGAGATGGACCTTGGTTCACTCTAAGTCATTTCTTTACATGATCCAGGTAACTGACTACAATGTCAGAGTGGATTTTAGACTTCCTATACACATTACTGTTTGTGTTTAAAATGATATGAGTAAAAATGCATAAACATGAGGTTAGACATGAGATCAGAGTTTGTGTGTGATAAGAAAGTTACCCTAGTGGCAATAACAGAAGAACTGTGCAATGATTAGGCCTTGGGATCAAAAATATGCATATTATCCAAATTTTTCTGTGTGACTATACCCTTTTAGGGGTAAATTAATTTGATTTTACATAATGGAGAGAGTCTGATGGAAGATGACTCAAGTGTGGCTTAATCAGGCAGTGTTTTAGTCTACTCAGACTGCCATAACAAAATACCATGGAATGGGTGTTTTAAATAAAAATTTATTTATTTACCAATGTATTTTCTCACAGTTCTGGAGGCTGGAAAGTCTAAGATCTGTGTTACAACAGAGACTGGTTTCTGGTGGGACCTCTCTTCCTGACTTGCATATTGCTACCTTCTCCCTCTATCCTCCCACAGCAGAGAGAGGAAGCACTCTCTATAGTGTCTCCTCATATGAATACACTAATCCTATCAGATCCGGGGCTTGCCCTTACAGCCTCATTTAGACTTAATTATCTCCTCTGACCTGACCTCCAAACTCAGTCACACTGGAGGCATCTAAATTTTGAGGGAACACAATTCTTTCCAGACAAAAACAAAATAAGCAAAACAAAACAAAACAAAACAAAACACAGTTGCAATATATCTACTAGAGTGACCCAACTGATTTTATGGGAAAAAAATTAAAAAGTTGGCAAAAGAACCAGCTAATTCTAGTAAAGAATGCTTAAGGGAAAGACAGATTAGTTGGGATTTTGAGTGGGTCTGAGCTCTGAATATATTTATAAGTAGAGACAATATGGTTTACTTTGTTTTACTCACATGAGTATTAAAAATATCTCTCAATAAAGTCATTGAAGAAGTTAATTAAATATGTTTTATACAGCATTTTTGAGTTTTTAAGGAGATCTAGTACTTAGAAAAAAAATAAAAAAAAACACTTCCCAAACTTACTTTACACTAGTGCCATGAAGTGCTTTGTTCAAAAGGGTTCCAAGGTCAAGGAACCCTAAAGAAAAGCTGCATATCTCATCCACCCTCTGAGATCTACTTGGTGCTAATTAATATATTAAAGGCTTTTAAACTTTCTGTAGTAAAGAAGTTGTTTGAATTCAGCATTTCCCAATGTTACTGGATTATGCTATGTCCTTTAATGAAATCACACCTATTGAGTTAGTTTTTCACAGGAACACATATGTCCAGCGAGGGCTGTCTGATGAAGAGCTCACCTAGGGAAGAGAAATGGGTGTGTTTAGTGTGGTCATAGAGCTCTAAGACCTACAAATGAAAATTTCTGTAACGTATACAACTTTATGAATGTATTGGACTTTTCATCAAAGGCAAATATGTAGAAATTTTAATCAGACTATAATATACAAACAATACCTACAGTACCAATTTCTGCATAAGTAGAGTAGCTCAGTTCTCAAAATTTTATCATGGTTTGAATAAAACTAGGATACTGTGTTCACTTACACTTTGAAATTCACCTGAAGTATGGGGAATAGAGTATTGAGATGCTGGAAATCCTAACAGAAATGTGGAACACACTGGAGAACTTCAGAATAAAGAAGAGATTCAGGTAGGCCAAAACGTTCCAGTCTTCAATGGTTGAGATGACTGTAGCATAAAAGGTGGGAGTGTGCTTGCTCCTTTATCCAGATTCAAAAAACGTAGCACAGGATGGCAGTTTTTAGTTAAATGTATTCATTCATTCAATAACTATTTAATAAATATTGTTACAGGGAAGGGTAAAGTAGGTTTATAGTCATTCATGTGGACAACAATACAACGATTAATAAATACAAGAATAAACTCACGTGTTTCATGTGCTCACAAGTGTAAGACTATTTTTGCCCTACCTTGTGTGCACCAGCCACTCATGCTCTCCTATTAAAGATGTATCTCCAAGGATATTTTACAGACAAGAAAATTAGCTATTGTAGTTCATGCTAAAAGTGCTGTAATAAAGAACTAGATGGAATTGAATCACATATTAAAGTGACACATTGGTAAGAGTGGAAGTACTACACTGAGGAGCAGTAAGATGGCAATAATATTCCAAGGAGTGCATCAATCAACCCAAAGATAAAAAGAAGATGGATAAGTTTAAGGAATCAAAATAGAGTAAGCAAGGGAAGACGTGGTACAGAGTTAAGCTGGAAAGGTAAGCAGAGACCCGATCATGTGTGCAAAGACAGATAGGCTAAGGAATTTGGCTTCAAATGTAAGGCATTTATATCACCAACAGCCAGGGAGTCATAGATGGATGTTAACAAAAGTACTGAACATATCATTTTGGCATTGGTAGGGAGACTGTGTGAAGGAGACAGACCAGCACCCTGGAGACCAGTCAGGAGCTTGCTGCAACGTAACACTTGAGACATGCTTTGGGACTTAC
The DNA here is from genome assembly GCA_004026765.1 of Micronycteris hirsuta. Lineage (NCBI taxonomy): Eukaryota > Metazoa > Chordata > Mammalia > Chiroptera > Phyllostomidae > Micronycteris > Micronycteris hirsuta. The sequence goes on from PVJI01027068.1 coordinate 15,334, forward strand.
ATAGAAAAATTCCAATTGAAATTAAAAGCAGAAAATAATTAAAAGGATAGTTAAGGTTTATAAAGTGCTAATTATTTGGCATACATATTTCCAATAATTTTATATTTAATAACCCCTCAAAAGGATATTTGAAGTAGTATAAACACTGTTGTTAGATTCAGTTTACAGATAACAATGTCAAGAATGGAGAGGTAGAAGTATGAATTCATAGTACCATGATTCAAAGCCAGGAAATCTCTTTTTTTTTTTAAAGATCTTGTTAATTTATTTTTTGACAAAGAGGAATGGAGGGAGACTCTGAGGGAGAGAAACATCAAAGTGTGGTTTCCTCTTGCACGCCCCCTACTGGGGACCTGGCCCACAACCCAGGCGTATGTCCTGACTGGTGACTCTTTGGTTCACAGGCCAGCATTCATTCCACTGAGCCACACCAGCCAAGCAAAGCCAGGAAATCTCCTTAAGAAAGGGGATTTTTTTTTTTAGCGCTTATGCTCTACAGCTTCTTAAAACTTTACATTATAGCTATTTAGGATATAAAAATAATGTGTTTATGCATTTGGAAGCAAGAAATGCTTGAGGACATGGGAGGTCCTGAGGATGGTACCCCTATTTCTGGTTTGAGCAACGAAGACCATATTGATATTATCATCTGCTATAGCAGCCACAGAAGGATAACCTGGTTTGTGGTAAAAAATGATGAATTATCTTATGGACATGTTTACTTTTAAGAACTTCAAATAGTGCCATGCAGGTGCCAGTGAGATATGTAGATCTACAATTAACAATGACAGGGCCGTGTATATTAGAATTTGATGCTGAATCCATGGGAATTGAATAAATTAATCATAGACTATGTGTACACTGAGAAGGGAGGGCGGACCATATCAGAATCTTTGATAACAGCAAAAGTGACATCAAAGGAGAATCAAAAGGATTTCTAGAAAATTATCAGGAAAACAATTACAGCTTTTTCTGAGATCTAAGGAAGAGAGAATTTTCCAACTTTGACAAATAACAGAAGTGCCTGTCTGGTAGTAGTGAAAACTACTGTGTTACTGGAATATTAACATGGATATCTAATGTCCAACTTCAGGGACAAGATACAAAGTCATTTGTATTGGTTAGGAGTTCAAACTAGTTGATGCCTAGATTCCTTCCAACTCTATGATCTGATGATTACATACATTTTACCTGTATAGATAAAATGATTTACATTCCCAGAGCCTCAAACTATGTGATGTCTGTCAGTACTTGAGATGAAAAACATATCCTGGAGTTCATTTTCTCAGTTTCAATTCATACCAATTTTTAATTTTGCATGCAGGCATGGTAGGTGAGGTAGATATAATAAAACATATTATTTGTCAAACTTTCCAATCTCTAAATTGAATACTAAATGACTGAAGAAGGTTTATGGTACTTATTTCAAATTGCCTATGAATTACTCAAGTGTTTTCAAACTTGCCAAGATTATAGAGCCTGGCATAGTTGCCACGGAGGAAGGGTGCAAGGGGAGGAGGAGGAGACTCTGGCCGGCTGCCACCTTTACTGGGGAAACTTCGGCCACTGCGGCTGCTCACAGCAGCAGGCTAGTGGGCTGGAGAGCCACCAAAATGTCAGGAGAGAAGGAGAGGACAGGCCGCTGCAGCCGCAGCCTGGTGGACAGTGAGGGCAGTCTTGCCAGAGGCCTCCAGTGAGGCCCCCAAATGTTTCTAACAGTAAACGTTTGTTAGAAAATGAATGACTAAAACAAATCCATGCTATTGTTTTATGTTTGAAATTACTGTGAGATTATCGTTTTTGAATACAGATCTTTTTAGTTTTACATTTTTAGTTTAAATCATGTTTTTATTTTTCAATTGCAGTTGATGTACAATATTATATTAGTTTCAGGTGTACACCCCAGTGATTGGACATATAACTTACTAAGTGATCATTCCGATAAATCTCGTATCCCTCTGACACCATACATATTTATTAGAATATTATTGACTATATTCCCTATGCTGTACTTCACATCCCCATGACTACTCTGTAATAATCAATTTGCACAGCTTAATCCCTTCACCTTTTCACACATCCTCCGAATCCCCCTCCCATCTGGCAATGTCAAAATGTTCTCAGTATCTGAGTCTGTTTCTGTTCTTCTTGTTTGTTTATTTTGTTTTTATATTCAATTATCGATACATATGTATTTATTGCCATTTTATTGTTCATACTTTTTTCCTTCTTCCTGTTTATTTTTTTTTCTTTTTTAAAGATTTTTTAAAAGATTTTATTTATTTATTTTTTAGAGAGAGGAGAAGGGAGGGAGAAAGAGCAATGTATGGTTGCCTCTCACACGGCCCTCATTGGGGACCTGGCCTGCAACCCAGGCATGTGCCCTGACTGGGAATAGAACCAGGACCTTTTGGTTCCTAGCCTGCGCTCAAATCCACTGAGCTACACCAGCCGGGCTATTTTTTTTTTTTTTTCTTAAGAAGACTCTTTAACATTTCATGTGATACTGGTTTGGTGGTGATTAACATTTTTTAGATTTTTCTTGCCTGGGTAGCTTTTTATATGTCCTTCAATTCTAAATGATAGCTTTGCTAGATAGAATAAGATAGATTAATCTACCCAGCAAAGCTACCTTGGTTTTAGGTAGTTTCTGTTGAGAAATCAACTGACAGTCTTATAAGAGCTCCCTTGCAGGTAAGTAACTGTTTTTTTTCTCCATAGTTTTAAGATTCTCTCTTTGTCTTTAACCTTTTGCATTTAATTATGATGTGTCTTGGTGTGGGCCTCTTTGGGTTCATCATAGACTTTTTTCATTTTCTAGGTGCAGAATACAGTCTGATATTTATTCCAGGGCTGGTTTTTACCCCAAGGACAGTCCAGCACCATGCTTGAAACAGAATGATTGAGTGGTCTCAAAATTTTTACCTTTTCATAGTAAATACATACA
>PVJI01027069.1:0-18172 GCA_004026765.1 Micronycteris hirsuta
TTTGATATCAGGAATTGTGATCCCTCCTGCTTTGCTCTTCTTTCTCAAAATTGCAGCTGATATTCGGGGATGTTTATGGTTCCATATAAATTTTTGAAGTGTTTGTTCTATATCCATGAAATATGTCATTGGTACTTTGATAGGGATTGCATTGAATCTATATATTGCTTTGGGGAGTATGGACATTTTGAGGATGTTGATTCTTCCAATCCATGAGCATGGTATATGTTTCCATTTGTTTGTGTCTTCCATGATTTCTCTCTTCAGTGTTGTGTATGTAGTTTTCTGAGTACAGGTCTTTTACTTCCTTGGTGAGGTTTATTCCCAGGTATTTTTGTTTTGTTGTTGTTGCTATATCAAATGGGATTTTTTTCCTGATTTCTGTTTCTGCTATTTCACTCTTGGTATACAAATATGCCTTTGATTTCTGCATATTGACTTTATATCCTGCTGTTTTGCCAAATTCAATTATTAGATCGAGTAGTTTTTTGGCGGAGTCTATAGGATTTTCTAAGTATACTATCATGTCGTCTGCAAACAACGACAGTTTTGTTTCCTCCTTTCCAATTTGGATGCCTTTTATTTCCTTTTCTTGTCTAATTGCTGTTGCCACAACTTCCAGTACTATGTTGAATAGAAGTGGTGATAGTGGGCAACCTTGTCTTGTTCCTGATCTTAGTGGGAAAGATTTTAGTTTTTGACCATTGAGTATAATGTTGGCTGTAGGTTTCTCATATATGGCCTTTATTATGTTGAGGAATGCTCCCTCTATTCCCACTTTGCTAAGTGTTTTTATCATAAATGGATGCTGTACCTTATCGAGTGCTTTTTCTGCATCTATTGATATGAACACGTGATTTTTGTCTTTGCTTTTGTTTATGTGGTGTATTACGTTTATTGTTTTGCGAATATTGTACCATCCTTGCATCCCTGGGATGAAACCTGCTTGATCATGGTGAATGATCTTTTTGATGTATTGCTGGATGCAGTTTGCTAATATTTTGTTGAGGATTTTAGCGTCAATGTTCATCAGTGATATTGGCCTGAAGTTTTCTTTCTTTGTTGTGTCTTTTTCTGTTTTTGGGATTAGGATGATGCTGGCTTCATAAAAAAGAGTTTGGGAGTCTTCCATCATTTTGGATTTTTTGGAATAGTTTGTGAAGGATAGGTGTTAGTTCCTCCTTAAATGCTTTGTAGAATTCTCCTGTGAAACCATCTGATCCAGGGCTTTTGTGTGTTGGAAGTTTTTTGATTACTACTTTAATTTAATCCACTGTTATTGGTTGGTTCAGGCTTTCTGTTTCTTCTTTATTGAGTTTTGGAAGATTATATTTTTCTAAAAATTTGTCCATTTCTCCTTGGTTTTCATATTTCTTGGCATACAGTTCTTCATAGTAGTGTCTTATAATCCTTTGTATTTCTGTGGCATCAGTTGTGATATCTCCTCTTTCATTTCTGATTGAGTTTATTTTGGTCCTCTCTCTTTTTTTCTTGATGAGCCTGCTTAAAGGCTTGTCTATTGTGTTTATCTTTTCAAAGAACCAGCTCCTGGATTCATTGATCCTTAGAATTGTCCTTTTAGTCTCTAAGTCATTTAATTCTGCTCTGATCTTAGTTATTTCCTTCCTTCTACTTGCTCTGGGTTGTCTTTGCTGTTGTTCCTCGAGTTCTTGTAGGCATAGGGTTAGGTTGTTTGTGTAAAGTGTTTCTGGTTTTTTTTTTTTTAGGTAGGCCTGTATCGCTATGAACTTACCTCTCAAACTGTGTCCCATAAGTTTTGGGATATTGTCAGTTCATTTTCATTTGTCTAGGAACTGTTTGATTTCTTCCCTAATCTCATCCTTGACCCACTCATTGTTTAATAGCATGCTATTGAGTCTCCACGCTTTTGAGTGTTTGGGGTTTTTTTCCTTTGGGTTGGTTTCTAATTTCAGTCCCTTGTGGTCAGAGAAAATACTTGGTATGATTTCAATTTTCTTGCATTTGTTGAGACTTGTTTTGTGTCCTATCATATGGTCTATTTTTGGAAATGTTCCATGTGCATTTGAAAAGAATGTGTATTTAGCTTCTTTGGGGTGAAGGGCCCTATATATATCAGTTAAGTCCATTTCTTCTATGGCATTGTTCAATGCCACAATGTCTTTGCTGATATTTTGTTTGGAGGGTCTGTCCATTTTTGACAGTGGGGTGTTGAAGTCCCCTACTATAATTGTGTTGCTATCAATGTCCTTCTTGAAGTCCTCCAAGATTTTCTTCATGTATTTGTGTGCTCCTGTGTTGGGTGCGTATATATTTACAATATTAATTTCTTCTTGGTGGATTCTTCCCTTGAGTATTATAAAGTGTCTTCTGGATCTCTCTTTATGGCCCTTTTTTGGAAGTCTATTTTGTCTGATATGAGTATTGCTACCCCAGCTCTTTTTTTCCTGTCCATTTGCTTGAAAAACTAGTTTCCAGCCCTTCACTTTCAGTCTGTGTAAGTCTTTTGTCCTGAGGTGGGTCTCTTGTACGCAGCATATGTGTGGGTCTTGCTTTCTTATCCATTCCACTATTCTATGTCTTTTAATTGGAGCATTTAACCCATTTATGTTTAAGGTTATTATTGATAGGTACTTATTCATTGTCATTTTTTTTGTACCTGTGTTCCTCACTCTCTCTCTCTTTCCCTTCCTTTCCTTAAATCAGTCCCTTTAGCATATCTTGCAGAGCTGGTTTGGTGGAGGTGTTCTTTTAGACTTGTTTTCTCTTGGAATCTCATTATTTGGCCATCTATCTTGATTGAGAGCCTTGCTGCGTAGAGTAGTGTTGGTTGCAGGCCTCTGGTTCTCATTACTTGGAATATTTCTTGCCACTCCCTTCTGGCTGGGAGTGTTTCCATTGAGAAGTCAGCTGCTAACCTTATTGGGGTTCCCTTGTATGTTACTTCCTGTTTCTGCCTCGCTGCCTTTAGGATTCCCTGTTTGTCTTGGAATTTTGCCATTTTAATGATGATATGTCTTGAAGTGGGCCTGTTTGGGTTCCTTTTGAATGGGACTCTCTGTATTTCCTGGATTTGTGTGGCTTTTTCTCTCATCAGATTAGGGAAGTTTTCCATCATTACATTTTTGAACAGGTTTTCCATCCCTTGCTGCTCTTCCTCTCCTTCTGGTATCCCTATTATACGAATATTGTTACGTTTCATATTGTCCTGCATTTCCCTTAATACCTCTTCATTCTTTCTGAGCCTCTTTTCCTGTTCTTGCTCTTTTCAGGTGCTTTTGTCAACCTTGTCCTCCAGCTCGCTGATCCGATCCTCTGCCTCATCGAGCCTGCTTTTGATTCCTTCTGTTGTGTTCTTCAGTTCAGATATTGTATTCTTCATTTCCTCTTGGCCATTGTGAATAGTTTCTATTTCCTATTTCATGTTGACATAATTTGCAGTGAGTTCATTATAGTTTCCCTGTAGTTTCTGGTAGTTTTCTGTGAGTTCATCAAGCTTCTCGAGTTTCTTGAGCTGCCTGGTAACATATGCTTTGAACTCAATATCTGATAGTTGGCTTGCCTCTGTTTCATTTATCATTCTTTCTGGGGCTTCCTCCTTTCCTTTCATTTGGATATTGTTTCTTTTTCTTCCCATTGTTTGTGGGATTCTTCTTGCTAGCCTCTGATTCTTAAATTGATCTGTCAAGTTCTCTGGAGCAGCGAAGTTAATTTTGTGTCACTGTCTCTGTTTTTCGGGATGACTCTTGTCTGGGTCCCACTCTATTCTCTTCACAATTCCAGGTTTTAATGTCTCACCTGTGGATAAAGAAGAAGGGGAAGGGAGAAAAAGAAGGAACAGAAAGCAAAAGAAAAGGAAAAAGAAAGATAAAGAAAAAATAATACTCAAATAACATAAAATAAAATATAATAAAAAATATGAGATAAAAAGAAGAGAAAACTAGTAATACCATATGAAGGGAAGGTAGGAGTTAAAAAATATAGTAGGACAGATAGGAAGAAGGGTGGGGGAAAAAAACAAAGAAACAAAGAGAAAACAAAATAAAGAAGGAAAAAAAAGACTTCTGTTGGCTGGCTTCAACAGCGTCTGGTCAGGGTTGCAACAGGCTGGGAAGATATCAGACTTCCCCTGCTTTCTTCCTGGGCTGCACTCTTAGCTGCCCTCCTTCCTCCAGCCGAGTTGCTAGGAGTTCGCAGCACCTTCTCTGGGCTGCCTGATCCCCACCCTAAGTCAGAGTTTGTGAAGTCTGTGTCTCCCTTCAGTTGGGTTCGAAGTTTTTCTCCCACAGAGGGAATCTGCACCGCAGGTCTCCGGTCACAGTGGCTGGGTTGTGTCTCAGGCCCTCCCAGAATGAGTTCCGTGCCCCTGTATTTGTTGACCGCTTTTATCTCTGGATTCGGGGCTTGCAAGCCACAGGCCTGGGCTCCCGGTCGGGCACCACTCCCAGCCGCCCCTGACTGGCTTCGCCAGGTGCGCGCCTGGTCTGGCCTCTGCAGACCAGTCCCCACGTACACACCAACCTCCAGACTGCTGGGGACCAAGGCTCTCCCAACAGATGCGTGCGCCTGCTTTGGCAACTCTCACTCCCCAATCCAGCTCCCTCCCACGGATCCTGGATCAAACCAGGAAGCTGCTGCGACTGGATCCGAAGACCTCCCGGTTCCCCGCGAGTCCCTTCCCTCTGAAGCAGACTCCCTACTGGCTGATCTTTCAGTTTTATGCGCAATCCTGGTCGCCAATCTTCCTGGAATAAAGCTGGGTGATCGCTCCGCTCCTCAGAAAATCAGCCAGATATCCCACCAGTGTGTTGGAGGATGCCGATCCCGCTCCCTCCTACTCTGCCACTATCTTTCCCCCCTTCCTCTTAAAGCACTTTCAACATTCACTTCTTATGTGGCATATGAGAATTCACACGATAAATAACATGAACAGGGAAATTGTAGAAAATCGTACAGGTGGACCTGCAGTCTCACTATATGTCAAGGAATGCACAGTGGGGTGGATTTATACATTCATAAAGAATGATTGACTTTTCTGATATTACACAGTTCCCAAAACCCCAAAGAATTTATGCCTGAAAGCAGTTTGAAAGGTGTAAAAATTCAGGAAAGTGTGTCATTGAAGAAAAAAGAGTCTCAAAATACCATAATTCAGAGTAGAGAGTTAATGATAGGTTTCAGGAATTGCTCTAAATCAGAATACTTACTATAGAGAATCACCCAAAGTTTAAAAACATCAGTCATTACTTTTCAGTGTGCTTCAAGATGTCAACGGAATTGATGTCTAGACACGTATCATTACTCAGAATATAAACTATTGCATATTGACAGCATCTGAAATATTTTGAGAAGGAAATACTAAATTGATTACAGTCTCCTATCAGTTGATGCTACTATGTTTTTATTCCTGGTGTGTGTGACATCAATGGAGTGATCGTCAGTTCCTTAACAACCTGTGAACTCTTGTATATTAGGTGAGCTTCACAAACTATTACATTAGAAGATTGAGGACACTATAATGCACAATGTCTGAAAAAATATAACTGAAATTGTTTTTAGGTTTCTCATAATTTTGCTGTACATCAGGATGGAAGTCATGCTATTTTGCATCAGTGAGACATAGCAACATTATAAATTTTAAGTACTTTTCTAAACCTGCCTTTAAAGGAAATTGTCAATTTATTAAAATCCTGATGTATCTTCATGATAGTCATAGTCAAATATTATTCGATGTGGTTGGAATGAAAAGCATCAGTGATATGTGAGGGACTATGGAAAGCTCATCCCTCAGTGCATAACATTGTTGTACATCCACGTTTGCTCAACAGTCAGCCTCCAGTTAGAAAACTGCACTATGAGATCTTAATATACAAGAACAGCAACACTCCTGAAACGTTTGCACTGTGTGTGTTGGGAAATGATAACACAATTGTATTGTGAATCTTTATTTAGATGATGTGTGAATTTATATTTTTTATTAATAAAGGTGAATATACTTCAATGTGTTTATGTCTTTAATATTACTCAAGTTTATAGATAGCAATGTATAATTTGGCATTGTAGTGCGATTATGGCATTAGCAGTTTCTTTCCTTGGTTGCCTTAGACATTAAATAATGTGACAAATTCCACATTATTGATATATTTTACTTTACCTAATGGGCTATTCTAATAATTGCAATAGAAGTTATGTGTTTTTTGAAAAGTTCAGCTAAACTACTTTATGATATTGCCGTGGTGGCATATCTTTTCTGTAACAAGGAGACTTGAATGGCTACAACCTTCTCCTGCGATTTACCCAGTAGACTACATCTCACAGATTCACAGTTAAGTGTTCCATGTTGACCTGATTTATTGGCAGCTGCTGTGAGCAGCAGTCTTCCTTCTACCTCAGGCTTTCACCGCGCATGGCCATAAGGTAAGATCTCTGTACACTTTAGCAAGGTCTTGTTTTTATGGTTCATTTTGAACAATCTAAACTTAGCTGGAGGACCCCAAAGTCCTGTGCACATGAGCCCTAATAAAATCACGTGTCATAGTGTCCACTATAGTCTCCCAGCATAACGGCCTCATCATCATGTGTCACCACTGCAGGCTTTCTGTGTAGTTCTCCCAGGGTCTCTGAGGAATAAAGTTGTGTTTCACTTTGTGTTGTGGTCTTTTATATACTGCTGCTCACTATCCAGTGCCAGGGTGCTCTGCTTAACAAATGCTAATTTTATGGTCTACTTTATTTTTTCAAATATTTTATTTATTTATTTTTAGAGAGAAGGGAAGGGAGGGAATAGGAGATGGAGAGAAACATTAGTGTGTAGTTGCTTCTCATGTGGCCTTGATGGGGATTAGGTACACAACCCAGGCATGTGCCCTCATTGACAATCAAACTGGCCACCTTTGGTTCACAGCCTATGCTCCACCCACTGAGCTACACAATCAGGTCAAGTACTAATTTTAAAAAGTGGAGACACTGTTCTTGAAAAAAAACTAAAATGAGTTTGTTTAAAAAAGGTCCAAGAGGTATAATTTCAGAGGTCTGATTAATACTTTTTTAATTACTCAGTGCATAACATTGAAAGTTTACTTTTTATAGATGCACACTATCATGAAATATATCTTGACTGTTGTATACTGGTTACCATAGGAACCAAAGACTTTAAATCTGGATTAATTTTAGAATCTAGATGTGTAGTAGTGACATGTAGTTTCTTACTGAATATTCATTATCTCCTTTGTTCACTGGAAAATGTGTTCAATTCTTTTTTTATTTCTTTTTATTTTTTTTTACTTTATTGTTCAACTACTGTTGTCTGCATTTATTCCCCACCCCCACCCAAGCCATCCCCACCTCCCTCCCCTGATTCCATTCCCCACCTTGGTTTTGTCCATGTGCCCTTTATAGTTGTTCCTGAAAAGCCTTACCCGCTACCCCCATTACCCTTCCCACCTCCTCTCTGGTTACTCTCAGATTGTTCTTAATTTCACTGTCCATCAGTTCTGTTCTTTCACTAAGGACAAGACATTTCATCATGACTTTGGATACCTCCCTGTGTTTGCGTCTATGCGTTGTGTAGAGCAGTTGTGTTGCTTGGCCTTTGTAGAGTGGACTCATGTAGCAAGTGTCCTATAGAATCTGCTTGCACAGTAACCCTGTTCACCCGAGCTGGGGGCTCGAGTTGTGCCCTCATTTCCACTGTGGACAGTGTACACACTCCCACCATAGTTTAGCCTTGATTTCTTTTGTACTTTAATGGGATGGATTTACACTTGGGCCACTTCACTTTGAGGACTGGTACCAACAACCGACCTCCCAGCCTGAGTACTGTGGCACATCATCTGTTCTGGGGTCAAACCCTCAAAGCTGGACTTACTTCAGTGTGACTCTGGTTACCACTGAGACTGCTTTTTCCATTTCTTACTTGTGGAGGTGGGTGGGTGGTGCTATGATATGAAGTGAAGCTGTCTGCCACATGTTCTACCTTTGGGATGTCCACATGTGCTGCCACTTCTGTCCTGCTAGGTGACTTACTATGAAACACAAAAGATCTTCAGGTAGCTGCTATTTTAGATCATCTTCGAGGTGCCCAGAAAAAGCCAAGGTGTTCAAAATGGCCTGCTTATGAAGGCATGAGGCCTAGGGCCACACAGCAAGTGTTAAGGAATATATAGAAGACAGATGTGGCCTGTTTGATCGATATTAGGAAGGACTGAAGTATGATCCAAGAAAGGGTACATGTCATGGAAAAGCCACTGGAAACAGCTTGGGTAGGCCTACAGATGTGGTAGGGCAATATATCAGGGAGTCAGCAGAGCAGAACTAACAGCTGTAACCAGGGGGAGAGAGACTCAGATATGGTGCTCTTCCTAGTGAGTCTCGTGGTTGTGGTGGTGGGTGTACTCTTGGAAAATAAACACTTACCTGTGAAAGCATGTATGTCTGAGAAAAAATTTCCCCTCCAGCTCTCACCATGATGCCAGACCATTCATCGCCTCTCTGCATGCCTGATTGCTTCCACGATGCCAAAGCTCAAAGTGACTGAGTCCATGTAACTCCATGCTCATGTTTTATAAGGAAAACACATGGGACTCCTGGTACCTGCTGTGTCCCTCCACCAAACCTTCACTGGTTTCTACAGCCAGAGGTTATGGAGATTTGTCTTCTGACCAGTGGCACATGGGGCAGGAGGTTCTTGTGTGGGGCTGGAACCCTTCACTATTCAGTTGAAACTTCTGCAGCCTAGTTATTTATCCCAGTATTTTCTTCTTTTTTGAAATTATTTGATTGTTGTTCAGTTACAGTTGTCTTCATTTTGTGCCCACTACTCCTCTGTACCCCACCCAAACCCACCTCCCTCCCTTGCTTTCACCCTCCCCCCTGGTTTTGTTCATGTGTCCCTTATAGTATGTCCTAAAAAACCCTCCCCTCACTGTCCCCACCCTTCTGCCCTTTGACTTTTGTTAAATTGTTCTTAATTTCAGTGTCTCTCGTTATATTTTGCTTGCTTTTTTCTTTTGTTGATTATGTTGCAGTTAAAGGTGACATCATGTGGTATTTGTCCCTCACTGCCAGGCTTATTTCACTTAGCATAATGCTGTCCAGTTCCATCCATGCTGTTGCAGAGGGCATTAGCTACTTCTTTCTCTCTGCTGCTTAGAATTCCATTTGTGTAAATGTACCGTAGATTCTTGATCCACTCATTTGCTGATGGGCACTTGGGTTGCTTCCAGCACTTGGCTATTGTAAATTGTGCTGGTATGAACATTGGGGTGCATAGGTTCTTTTGAATTGGTGTTTCAGAGCTCTTAGGGTATAATCTCAGCAGTGGAATTTCTGGGTCAAAAGGCAGTTCCATTTTTAGTTTTCTGAGGAAGTTGCATACGGTTTTCCACAGTAGCTGCACCAGTCTGCATTCCCACCAACAGTGCAGTAGGGTTCCCTTTTCCCTGCATCCTCTCCAACAGTTATCTGTTGCTTTGTTTATGATGGCCATTCTGACTGGTATGATGTGGTATCTCATTGTCGTTTTAATTTGCATCTCTGATGTATAGCGATGTTGAGCATCTTTTCATATTTCTCTGGGAACTCTGTATGTCCTCCTTGGAGAAGTGTCTCTGCAAGTCTTTTGCTCACTTTTTAATTGTTTGGGTTTTTTTTGTCTTCCAGGAGTGGAGTGATATGAGTTCTTTATATATTTTGGAGATCAAACCCTTGTCTGAGGTATCATTGGAAAATATGTTTTCCCATACAGTTGCTTCTCTTTTTATTTTAATACTGTTTTCTTTATACATGCAGAAGCTTTTTATTCTCATGAGGTCCCATTTGTTTATTCTTTCCTTTATGTCCCTTGCTCTAGGGGACATATCATTGAAGATGTTGCTGCATGGGATGTCTGAGATTTTCCTACTGATGTTTTCCTCTAGGACTTTTAGAGTGCCACTACTTATATTTAAGTCTTCTATCCATCTTGAATTTACTTGGTGCTCAAATTTCGTTTTCTTTCTTTCTTTTCCTTCTTTTTTTTTTGCATGTAGCTGTCCAGATTTCCCAGCACCATTTGTTGAAGAGGCTATTTTTACTCCATTTTATCTGCTGTTCCCTTTGTCCAAGATTAATTGCCTGTAGAGAAGCGTTTATTTCTGGGCTCTCTTTTCTGTTCCATTGGTCTATCTGTCTGTTTTTATGCCAGTACCAGGCTGTTTTGATTATAGTGGCCTTGTAATACAGTTTGATATCGGGTATTGCGATCCCTCCTACATTGCTCTTCTTTCTCAAAATTGCAGCAGCCATTGGATCATTTATGGTTCCATATAAATTTTTGAAGTGTTTGTTCTATATCTGTGAAACATGCCACTGGTACTTTGATAGGGATTGCAATGAATCTATAAATTGCTTTGGGGATTATGGACATTTTGATGATGTTGATTCTTTCAGTCCATGAGCACAGTATATTTTTCCATTTGTTTGTGTCTTGCATGATTTCTTTCTTCAGTGCTGTGCAGTTTTCTGCCTACAGGTCTTTTACTTCTTTGTTTAGGTTTTTCCTAGGTATTCCATTTTTCTTGTTGCTATATCAAATGAGATTTTTTTTCTGATTTCTGCTTCTGATATTTCACTGTTGGTATACAAAAATGCCTTTGATTTCTGGATATTGACTTTGTATCCCGCTGTTTTGCCAAATTCAATTATTAGGTTGAGTAGGTTTTTGGCAGAGCCTATAGGATTTTCTATGTACACTATCATGTCTTCTTCACACAATGACAGTTTTGTTTCCTCCTTTCCAATTTGGATGCCTTTTATTTCATTTTCTTATCTGATTGCTGTGGCTAAAACTTCCAATACTATGTTGAATAGAAGTGGTAATAATGGACAACCTTGTCCTGTTCCTGATCTTAGTGGGAAAGGTTTTAGTTTTTGCCCATTGAGTATGATGTTGTCTGCAGGTCTCTCATATATGGTCTTTATTATGTTGAGGAATGCCCCCTCTATTCCCACTTTGCTGAGGGTTTTTAGCATAAATGAGTGCTGTACCTTATCCAATGCTTTTTTCCATCTTTTGATATGATCATGTGATTTTTGTCTTTGCTTTTGTTTATGTGATGTATTATGTTTATTGATTTGTGAATATTGTACCATCTTTGGGTCTCTGGTGAGTCCCTCTTGGTCGTGGTGTATGATCTTTTTAATGTATTGCTGGATGCAGTTTGCCAATATTTGGTTGAGGATTTTAGCACCTATGTTCATCAGCGACATCAGCCTGAAGTTTCCTTTCTTTGTGTCTATATCTGGTTTTGGGATTCGGATGATTCTGGCTTCAGAAAAAGAGTTTGGGTGTCTTCCATCATTTTGGATTTTTTGGAATAGTCTGTGATGGATAGGGGTTAGTTCTTCCTTAAATGCTGTGTAGAATTCTTCTGTTAAACCATCTAGTCCAGGGCTTTTGTATGTTGGGAGTTTTTTGATTACTGGTTCAATTTCGTCTGCTGTTATTGGTTGGTTCAGGCTTTCTGCTTCTTTGTTGAGTTTTGGAAGATTATATTTTTCTAGAAATTTGTCCATTTCTCCTAGGTTTTCAAATTTCTTTGCATACAGTTCTTCGTACTGGTTTCTTACAGTCCTCTGTATTTCTGTGGCGTCAGTTGTAATCTCTCCTCTTTCATTTCTGATCGTGTTTATTTGGGTTCTCTCTCTTTTTTTCTTAATGAGCCTGCTTATAGGCTGGTCTATTTTGTTTATCTTTTCAAAGAACAAACTCCTGGACTCATCGGTCCTTAAAGTTGGGCTTTTATTCTCTATGTCATTTAATTCTATTTTCATCTTGGTTATTTCCTTCCTTCTACTTGGTCTGGGCTGTCTTTGTTCGTGTTCTTCAAGTTCTTGTAGGCATAGTGTTAGGTTGTTTGTTTGAAATGATTCTGTCTATTTTAGGTAGGTCTGTATTGCTATGACCTTCCTTCTCAGGACAGCCTTCACTGTGTCCCATCAGTATTGGGTTGTTGTGAGTTCATTTACTTTTGTCTCGAGAAACCTTTTTTTTTTTCCTAATCTCATTCTTGACCCAAATCTCATTACTTGTTAAATAGCATGCTATTCAATTTCCATGATTTTGAGTGTTTTGGGTTTTTTTTTTTTTTTCCCTTTGGCTTGGTTTCTAATTTCTGTCCAATGTGGTCGGAGAAAATGCTTGATTTGATTTCAGTTTTCTTGAATTTGTTGAGGCTTGTTTTGTTTCCTACCATGGTGTCTCTCTTTGAAAATGTTCCATGTGCATTTGAAAAGGATGTGTATTTTGCTTCTTTAGGATGAAAGGCTTTATATATATATAAGTTCAGTCCATTTCATCTAGGGTATTGTTCAATGCCAAAATATCTTTTTTTGGTATTTTCTTTGGATCATTTGTTTATTTTTGACAGTGGAGTGTTAAAATCCCCTGCTATAATTGTGTTGCTGTCAATATACTTCTTGAAGTCCTCCAAGATTTTCTTTATGTATTTGGGTGCTCCTATGTTGGGTGCATATATATTTACAATGTGTATGTTTTCTTGATGGATTCTTCCCTTGAGTATTATGAGGTGACCTTCTAGGTCTCTCTTATGTATCTTTTTTTGAAGTCTAATTTGTCTGATATGAGTATTGCTACCCCAGCTTTTTTTTCCTGTCCATTTTCATGGAATATTTGTTTTCAGCCCTTTACTTTCAGTCTGTGTAGTTCTTTTGTCCTGAGGCGGGTCTCTTGTAGGCAACACATGTGTGAGTCATGCTTTCTTATCCCTTCAGCTATCCTATGTCTTTTGATCAGAGCATTTAATCCATTTATGTATAAGGTTATTATTGATAGGTACTTATTCATTGTCATTTTTTCATACCTGTGTTCCCCCCTCTCTCTCTTCTCCTTCCTTTGGCTAAAGCAGTCCCTTTAGTGTCTCTTGCAGAGCTGGTTTGGTGAACTTGTATTCTTTTACACTTCTTTTGTCTGGGAAGCTCCTTATTTGGCCTTCTATCTTGATTGAGGGCCTTGCTGGGTACAGTAGGCTTGGTTGCAGGTCTCTGGTTCTCATTACTTGGAATATTTCTTGCCATTCTCTTCTGGCTTGGACTGTTTCCATTGAGAAGTCAGTTGCTAAGCTTATCGGGGCTGCCTTATATGTTACTTTTTGTTTCTACCTCACTGCCTTTAAGATTCTCTCAGTCTTGGAATTTTGCCATTTTAATTACGATGTGTCTTGAAGTGGGCCTCTTTGAGTTCCTCTGGATTGGGACTCTCTGTGTTTCCTGGATTTGTGTGACTTTTTCTCTCATCAAATTAGGGAAGTTTTCTATCGTTACTTTCTCAAACAGGTTTTCTATTCCTTGCTCTTCTTCTTCTTCTGGTATCCTTATTACATGGATATTATTACGTTTCATGTTGACCTGCATTTCCCTTAACCCCTCTTCATTCTTTTTCAGCCTATTTTCCATTTCTTGCTCTTCCTGGGTGCTTTTTTCTACCTTGTCCTCCAGATCACTGATCCGACCCTCTGTTTCATCAAGCCTGCTTTTGATTCCTTCTACTGTGGTCTTCAGTTCAGACATTGCATTCTTCATTTCCTCTTGGACCTTGTTGATAGTTTCTATTTCTTTTTTCATGTTGGTATAGTTTGCAGTGAGTTCATTGTAGTTTCCCTATAGTTTCTGGTAATTCTCTGTGAGCTCATTGAGCTTCCTGGTAACCAATGCTTTGAACATAATATCTGATAGTTGACTTGCCTCTATTCCATTTAGCATTCTTTCTGAGGCTACCTCCTTTACTTTCATGTGGGGATTGTATCTTTATCTTCCCATTGTTTGTGAGACTCTTCTTGTTAGTCTGTACTTTTAAAATTGCTCTGTTCTAACTCCCTGGTTTTATGGTGTGAACCTCTGTGGTAGAATATCTGTGAAATTCAGTAGTGCTGTCTTCCTAATATCCTGAGCTCACTGGTGTTGGACTGTCTTTTATGTTGGCTCTCTGTATGTGTTTGGATTTTGATTGTTGTTGGGTCTTTCTTTGGTGGGTCCTTCCCTCCCGTTGATTTACTGAGCGTCACTCTATCCACCACATGTTGTATTCTGTTGTGAAGGTATAGACAGATTGTGTTGAAGCTGATTTTTCTGTGTATACAAAGTTTTGAAGCTTCTCTCTCACTCTTGTTCAGTTTCTTGCTGTGGGTAATTTCTCCACCATTTAGTTTTATTTCTAGATAGGTCTGGGTTGAGTTAGTTTTCCATCTACTCCGTCCTTCACCTTCTTCTGTTGTTATCTATTGGTGGTTTCTTTGTTGGTGCATTTCCAATTCTAGTAGGTGTACTGCTGATGAGCACTCCCACCTTGTATGTTCTCATCTGATTTTTCAGGTCCTCTGCAATTTTTGTTCTCCAAGCTTTTTGTATGCTGGGATGCTGTTGGCTGTTTGTTCTGTTATTTAGAAGATGGGTTAGGTGTTTTACCCATGTGCAGGGGGAAGTAGATTCCACTCCCGCCTATCTCACTTCCATCTTCCTTTTATCATTTTCTTTTTATGATTGTCAATGGCAGTAGTTTATGTACACTATTTTTCTCCTTTTTTCTAGGCCTTCTGTGCATTATCTTTATCTAGGCTGCCCAAGGTCAAGAATGCCTGTCTTTAATTAATAACCTTCAAATATTAAACTCATCCCCTCTGTGAAAGATCAACCTTGGAAGGCAGCCATTTGTTGGGCACAGTGGCTCAGGTATTGGTGGAGCAGGGAAATATATGTTTAAGTTCATGTGGCTGCAGCATCACCTCTGTACATCAGAAGTAAGAAAATGCAGACTTTCCAGTGAGAATCGCTCTCAATGTTCTGAAAACCAAGAGTCTGTAGAATGGATATTGTCACACAATTGGCAAGAAAGTCTTGCTATTTATTTATTTATTTATTTTTAAGATTTTATTTATTTATTTTTAGAGAGGAGAAGGGAGGGTTCAAAGAGCAATGTATGTTGCCTCTCACATGGCCCTCGCTGGGGACCTGGCCTGCACCCAGGCATGTGCCCTGACTGGGAATCAAACCGGGACCTTTTGGATCCCAGCCCGTGCTCAATCCACTGAGGTACACCAGCCAGGTGGAAGTCTTGCTATTTAAATACACGAGTAGTGTGCTGACCATGAGAGGTACACGTGGACTGACATTGGAAAGGGTTCGTGTTTACTTATGATTAATTTCACATGATGACTTTCTTATTTATGTATTTTGTCAGTAGTGTCCCACCAATAAGGACATGTCCTTCTGTATGCATCAGTCACTGAATATTCATTGTTCCAACCCACCTAAGAGTCACTTGGCTGAGTTGCTCTCTTTACTGTAGAGTTGATAGTCTTCCTTTATCATTAATAAAAGTCTAGTGTGGAATTATTGAGGGATATTAAGAAACTATCACATTTCATCTGATAAGTAGCATAAGTGGTAGATAGAAATCAGACAGGGGGAGGTTAAGAATAGTATAGGAAATGTAGAAGCCAAATAACTTATGTGTATAACCCATGGACAAAAATTGAAGGGCAGGGAATGCACAGGGTGTGGTGCAGAAGGGAATAAAATGGGGAAAATGGGACAGCTGTAATAGCATAATCAATAAGATATATTAAAAAAAAAAAGATCACGTAAGGCAGGGACCTACATCAAGATTAATCTAACCAGCAAAGGTATCATTTAGAATTTAAGGATAAATCAAATGATTTCCAGATAAGGTCAATTTAAAGGAGTCTTATCACCAAGCCCTTATATGAAATGTTCAAGGGACTTAGTCTAAGAAAAAGAAGATGATCAAAAATATGAACAGTGAAATGACAACAAACCAGAACATTAACAACTGAACCTATAAAAACAAAACCAAAAGTAAAACAAAATAAGTAAACAACTAGAACAGGAACAAAATGCCCTAAATGGTGTTCATATGGAGGGTGATCACCTGGGTGTGCGTGAGGGGAGAATGGGGGAGAAGCATAAATGGTGGGTACAAAATAGGGGGAATTTAAAATACTATAAAAAATGGAGAAGTCATACAACTTACTTGTATGTCCCATGGACATGAACTTAGTGGGGGAATTATAGAGGCAGAAGGTTTACAGGGTGGAGAGAGATAAAGGGATAAAAAATGAGACAATTGCAACAGCATAATCAGTAAAACATACTTTAAAAAGTGAGGTTGTGAAAAATGTGTAAACGCAGGCCCCTCCCACAACTCCTGAATCAGTATCTGCATTTTAACAAAACTGCGTTTTTTGTTGCCTGAATTGAACCTAAATAAGTTCTTTACACGTACAACTTACCATGGCTTTTGTAGCTGAGAAGTATACACAGCTGATTCTGAATGATAGAAATACAACACTCAACAATCCAATGCCTGCATCTGTTTCTTTATTTTTAAGTATATTTTCCTGAAAAGTAATGTCTTTGCAGTGGATTTTTGAGCATGTATTATCCTCATTTCAGGGTGTTAGAAAATACATTAGAGAGTGTGATTAGGCAATAATTGCCTTAGAAAATGATGCAGGATATCTCCTAGGTCAAAACCACTTCTAACACTTTTCATATTAGATGACCTTGAGGACTCTGCTGGGTCTCCTTGGTAAATGTGCCTCTTATTTCCAGTTATCCTTGACCTTCAAGGATGTGTCAGTAGACTTCTCTCAGGAGGAGTGGGAATGCATGGACCCAGCATAGCGGAAATTGTACTCGGATGTGATGTTGGAGAACTACAGCAACCTGGACTCCCTGGGTGAGGCTGACTTCCTTCAGAGTTTGCTCCACCCACAGGATTTTATTTAACATCTTTTGGAGACTTTGCTTTGTATGGCAGACTGAGATTCACTCTCACAAGGGAGAACTTGGAGGTTATCTTGTGTAGGAAATAAAGGCTTTGAGAACTACTGTCCTTAGAAACTCATTGTCTGAACAATTTACATGTTGTTAGAATAATTAAGGTGCTATCAGCAAACAGAATTTTGGAAATAGATCTTCTAGGATATTTTAATTTTCCTACAGTCTTTTTGCCTGAGCACAATGTGGATTGGAAACAGGGAATCTTTAAGAAATAGTAATATTTATTTTGTACACATGTCTTATTGTTTCTAATCCAGTCCTGGTCACATTTTTGGAGTGCTTGAAGGAGCGCTGGGATGTTTGCAGAAAAAAGTCAATACCTGTCCCCGCTAGGTTGGTGTGAATGGAAATGCAGATGTCACAGTTGAGAAACCCAAGATTTCAGAGGAAGGAAGACCTTCAAGTGTGGTTTGGAAAGCTGTGCTTCAGGGGAAAGGATTTTGAAAAGCCCAGGTTTATTTCTGCTGCTGTCAGAGAGTACCATTCACCGCCAACAGTGTGCCATGGTCCTACATGTTTCAGAATTCTGTTTTTGCTCCAGTGAACTCTGTCATCCCATTAGAAGATGGGGCCAAAATCATCCCCTTGGATTCTGAGGGCCACCAAGGTCTGGCTCCTCTTTCATTGCTTTGAGGATCTGGGAAAATCTGCATGTTGATGAGAAGTTGTATGATAAGCCTTTTTTTTTTTTAAGTTTTGCTTTTGCCCCATGAACGGAGTTCATGAAGGAAGTGGTTGAGATCCTAGAATTTGTTGCAGACATCCCAGGAACCTTGGGGGCAGTGTCTTGTTTCTGGCTGATAATTTCCAGCCCTGTGGGGGCCGCAAACAAGACCCTATAAAGTTTAGACTCAGTGATTTTCTCGTAGCACAATGGACCTCCAGAACATGAGAAAATCTACTTTTCTGTTTCACTTCAAAATGTCCTGTGCTACTGTAAATGTACCATAGTTTTTCATCCATTCACTTACTGATGGGCACTTAGGTTGCATCCAGCATTTGGCTATTGCAAATTGTGCTGCTGTGAACATTGGAGTACATAGATTCTTTGGAATTGGTGTTTGAGGGTTCTAGGGTAGAAGGAACTCCTACCCTTTTCTACAGCCTGGTTGGATCTAGAGAGTATTATGCTAAGTGAAATAAGTCAGGTGGTTAAAGACAAATACCATGTGATGTCACCTATAAGAGGAATCTAATAAACAGAACAAAAAAGCAAGCAAAATATATGCAGGGACATTCAAATAAATAACTAACTGACAGTAAGCAGAGGGGAAGTGGATGGGGGTAATGGAGGGAAAGGGGCAAGGGCTTTCAGGAACATATATAAAGGACACAT